>BCLF01000017.1:3583659-3598364 GCA_001602275.1 Zoysia japonica
TAAGCACTTCTCCACCAGGCTAGTTACAGAGAAGAAACTAGAAAGGAGGAAGACAAGTATCCATAACTAGTTAACTACAGCTACAAGTAGCTGCGATGGTGGTCGGCGGAGGCGAGTCCGTCGTCGAAGTTCTGGGAGTAGCTCTCCAGGTCGTACGCGAACCGCACCGGCGCCGGCCGCGCCGCGCTCCGCCTCAGCCTGTGCCGCAGCTTCCTCAGCAGCTGCCTCACCGGCGCCACCGACCGCCGTGTCTCGTCGTCGCCGCCGCTCATGACGGCCTCGACCACCCTCCGGCTGCTCATCGCGGACGCCATCGACGGTTGTCTTTCTGTACGTGGATTGGCCAGTTCCAAGCTGACGCGCGCCTCAACTGAGAACTGAACTCGCCGCTGTACTCTGGATTTTGCGTCTGGAAACCTTGCTCTCCCAGACGAATCGCCGCGACTTTTATAAGCGCTGGTGTTTGCATCGTGTCGAACCTAACGTCAGTGGCCCGGCACTCGTTCGATCGCTTACCCCGAAGTGACTAGATTATCCGCTAAGACGTTGCGGTCAGAGATGAGAAATATCACCAACCGTATAAAGAGACGGTCAGAGTGAGATCATAAAGCAAACGCACTTGCGTTAAAGCTAAATCTTCCTTAAGAGGGCGTTAAAGCTAAATCTCCCTTAAGAGGGAGCTTCCTGCTCTGCTTGCATGCGATCGAGTCATCAGCCTGATATCCACGTACGGATCACACGGAAAGGGACGGCCGTTGGTGGCGGTTTGGGAGGGCGCCGTTCAGATCATCCGAGTCACGGTGGCGGTCAGTCGTGGCACTCGGATATGGCAATCCTTCAGGATTTTCCCTTCCCTCTTCTTTAACTTGTCGCAAAAGGGCAAGGTTATCCGTGCGGCGTCGTTCATGTGTTTCTTCTGTTTCTTTTGACGATACGTCGAGCACTCCTTTTGTGTTCGCAAATGGATGATCCGGAAAGAGGATAACTCACAAACAATTAGACTACAGTCACCTCTACTGAAAACAACGTTCGGAACAGCTTCATTGTGCGGTGTGACCGGGTCAGAATCAGATGCGTGAAGTTCGTGCCGAAGGAGTCCTAAATTCTCCAGTTAAAAGACCATGATTCATTAGAGTACTCCAAATTAGCAGGAGGAGCTTGGAGCACGGTAGGAATGTAACTTTCTTGAGCGAAGCAAAATAACCGTTCCAATAACGCAATTTTGAACACAAGCAGACCTCAGGGACAATTTGACGGGGGCCGAAATAACGTTCCAAAGATCTGTACTCTTTCAGTAAAGTTCACGAGTGCTGACATGCATCCGATCCGTTTCAATGATCGCTCGGTGTTGTGCGGAACTACGTAGATGGTGGTTCACTTGGTTTCAAATCCAAAATACTAGATCTTTGGTCGTACAAATGAGCCATACGGTTTTGTCGATTTACTTCAGAAACAGTTAATAGCGCAGATCCTTATAAGCCAGCAATCAGCTCGAGAGGACAGCTCAAAAGTCACGTATACGAGTCAGAAAACTGAAGAACGCATTCCGTTCGAACAGCTAGACAAAGAAGCACTTTGCTAGTTCGTTGAAGGCATGTTTGCTCTCTCTTTTGTACTATGAAACAGGAGGGTAAGTGTCCTACTGTTTGCCCTTGCATGCACAACTGGTTTACAAATCGAACAATAAACGATTCTTCCTTATATACAACAACCGGCCGCAAGGAGGCCTGGCTACAGGCTACAGCTGCAAGCGGTGGTCACCGGCGGAGCCGAGGCCGTCGTCGAAGTTCTGGCAGTAGCTCTCCAGGTCGTACCCGAACTTCACAGCGGCGCGCCTCGGCCGTGCCGCGGCGCCTCTCCTCCACAGCCTCCGCAGCAGCTGCCTCACTGGCGCCGCCGCCGATGTACGGACTCGTCACAGCTGAGGCCATTCCCTATATTCTATCGCCAACTCAAGCTCACACTGCAGCTAAGGCGCGCCGACTGCTAGACCTGTGAACTTGCCCTCTGAATTCTAGTCGACCCTGACAAGGCCTCGGTTGCCCTGGTGCTTTTATAGGCTCGCTCCACCTGATCGGATCGCCATGCTCCCTATCCTATCTGCTCGCCAACTCAGTGAGGATGCGCGCGTTCGTGTACCCGGTGGCACCCACGCAGCAATCACAACCAATTTCCTCTCTCCCTGCGAAGAGAGCGGTCGTCAGGAAGTCACTGCTATAAAGGAAACGCACTACTCCCTCTGAAGAGAAATCCAGATGAAAGGAGGACGCTGCACACGATCGATCCAGTCATCAATGGATCAGCCTGTGGTCGGCGGGACGATCCGGAGATCTCTTAAAAGATGGCAGTCTTGGGGCGGCTTTTCGTATCATCCGAGTCAGCGTGGTCCAAGGATGACTGACCCGGCCCTTTTGGTTCGCCTTTGCGCACTGATGTATGTTGGATTTCTGCAACCTTGGACCGGTAACGTGGACACCAACGAGCCTGTCGCCTTTTAGGACTCGTTGGAACAACATATCCAAACAAAATTGAAACAAGCCTTCCGAAATGGAAGAAGTAGTGCAAGACAATATGGTCTTCTCGGGCACACATCCATGAAACCTTTGCCGACTGTTACCAACATGCAAGACAAAGAAAAGGCACCCATATCTAATAGTAGGATGCTAGCGACCAAAATGGTGATGGTTCAAATCATCCTAGTCATTCTGGACCAATATGATCACTTGGCCTGTTCAAGTCACTGAAGCTGTATTTCACTAGTGTCATTGTTTTTCCTTTCGACTTTAAATTGATAGCTGCGGTTGACAAGGGCGTTGGGTTTTGTGTGACATCACTTCTTTGTAGGGATGCAAGTTTTCTATTTTGCGGGTCGGCCCACGACCCAAAAATCCTTTCAAATAAACTAAAATTTCATCTCATCTTCCTTAATTTATCACACAAATATGCTAAGGTGCTGACCCACAAATACCCAATGGGTACCCAACTTGCACCCCTACTTCCTTGCTCCGGATGCTCCGGCGTATAGATAAGATCTCTCCCCTGTCTTCACTTTTTATTGTTTCCTGTGATTTTCAAAGTGCTGTAAAGGAAAGTCTTCGCAAAAGCGTACGTGAATGGATAATATATGACTTTTAATTTAGTACTAATGGATTTTCAACAGTACTGTTTAATAGAAAGCAAGTATCGAGCATTACCCATTTGTCCTGTTTGTTACCGCTTACAGGATAAGCGCTTACCAGAAAATCTGGTTATTTCCAGCACAAAGATTTTGTCAATTCTTGCTTTTTGATTCTCGTAGTTCAAATCCGTGAAACCATCAGAAAATCAGATTCTCGTGAAAATAAGCAATGCATTTGGATGAGATTCTTGCTTATTTTCACCGATAAACAGTTTATAAGTGGAAACAAACAGATCATAGAGTTTGCGCTCATGCAGCATACGTACAGGATGCGACGCCGCCAGCGTTTGGGTTCTCTTCTCGGTGGGTGTCCAGATGAAAATCAGCGTAATGTTTCTTAGTTGAGCGAAAAATCTGGATTTCAAGGAGAAACATTTTTAGAATTCTACGTTTCAAATTAAAAACCATGTCGTTTGGCTGGAACAAATATGCGATGTACTCTTTCACTTATCCCTTACAAATCTATTTAAAATAGCATGTCTTTGGGCTAGGGACCGATTTGCTGGCCACCACCCGCATAAAGCCTTCTTTGGAACGCAGGAATTTTATAAGAATCTCACAGAAAATCACAGGAATCAGTTCAATTTCACAGAAAAAATTGTAGAAAACGAAAAAAATTCTCGCGTTTCAAAGGAGCCCTAAGTCTTTGAAATATTATGCTGGATATAATGGCAACAGGTTTGCTATTGCATACCTGCTGATATTTACACATTTTCTATTGTACAATAACTGGGAGAGCTAACCCGCTAAACAGCTAGCTATTCATGCACGCCGGAATTCAACAACACCACCGGCAGGCACTGGTGTACAATCTCCCAGTGATGATCAATTAGTTGATGTACTAGTTAATTAATTAATATCTCACCACATGCAAGCTATAATCTACAAGACGTACGGCCGGATCATCCGTGGCTACAAGCGGTAGTGGCCGTCGTCGAAGTTCTGGCAGTAGCTCTCCAGGTCGTAGGCGAAGCGCACGGCTTTGCGCCTCGGCCGCGCCGTGCCCTTCCTCCACAGCCTCCTCAGCAGCTTCCTCACGGGCGCCGCCGACCGCCACGACGCCTTGCCGCCGCTCCTCTTCGCGCTGGCCCTCCTCCGGCCGCCGGCGCGGTACAGACCCAGCAGGGACGACGCCATCGATCCTTTCCGCTAGGCGGTAGCTAGGCTCTCCGCTCTGAAACTGATTGCTTGTCACCCACAACTCACAGGACAGCTGAAGCTCTGAAACCAGAACTCGCAAACAATGAGGGGCAGTAGGCTTTGAAGCTTCTATGGCAACCTTGTGTGATTGTGTCGGAAGGAAGCCTCCCCGTGCTGGTGCTTTTATAAGCTCGATCGGTCCGGTCGGATCGGTGGGGTCTCTAACGAACCAACAGCGACGCCTGCGGGGGCCACGGGCACCACTGAGCCACCCACGTCGAGCATGACGAAGACGTCCACTGTTGCGACGGGTCATCACCGAAATATTTCCGGAAAAAGCAACCTAAGTCAGTCTTATCGTCACCAGCAAATCAGATATCTGTTTTTTTTTTGTTACAGTTTGGATAAAAAGCACGAGGCGATGCAGATGGCATCTCCGCAGCCGGGAAGGGAAAAGGTGCGCGCGAGATGAGAGCTCGGTGGCCTTTTTGCCCGGCCGGATCACTTCCGAGCAGGTGGCATGCATGCTGCCGTGCTGGTGCAGGACTGCAGGGCCATGGTGGCTGTCGAGATCAGTGCACGCGTCGAACTGTAGGCACCGCCGTGCTCGCGACTTGCATGCGAGCGGTAACGAATGCCGCAGCCGCGGGCGGGGACGCGGGACGCCGGCCTTCCAGAACGCCACGTGCGCTCGTGCCATCGATACAGGCCTCTATGGTTGAGTCGCGCGCGAGACCTGCTTCTCGCAAGGCAAACCGTCCGCTCAAACATGTGTCTCAACTCTCAAAGAGATTTTTAAATTTTAATCGTGAGTCTCTGATCAAGAGAGTTGATGATGATCACTGATCAGAGAATGATCGTGGCGACCGAACGCAAACCGGCAAACACACTTCGAGGGTCCAGTCGTGCAGATGCTTAGAACTTGAAAAACATGTTTTTTTCCCTCATGGTGCTGTGGCTACGCGGAAAAGGGCTGGTGTTGAATGTGATATATGCTGCTGTTCTGACTAGCCAAATCGGATGATCCACATACATTGTGGACAGTAAAGGGTCGACGGCCTTTTGTGGAGGCTTTACTTACGAAGCATCCAGGCCATTCCGGTCCAGGATCGATGGCTGGCCTTTGGCTCTTATTAATTATAGATTTTACTAATGGTTTCCTTATCCATGTCAAGTTCCGGCCTATTCCTTGTACAAAAAGCTCTCCGAGATCGAAGTTCAAAAAGTGAAAAAAGATGAGCAAGTGTTCAAAGGTGCGTATATATTCAGGCTCCGTTCGTTTGTGATTTTGATATGGTGCTGTGGCTACGCGGTGCAGCAGTGCACAACAATTTTCTGCAGCTGCAGCTGCGCACACCCTGCAGCACCAGGGCTGCATTTTAGCATGTGCGACATGGGCGACGGAACAGGGCCCCAAAAATCGATTGCTTTCTGCTAATCCTAGGATAACAAAGCACAAAAAATATGCTAACATTAGAAATATTGTAGCTGATCTCAGGGCTGCCTTTATCTCCTCGCATCGATCTGCAACTTATGTCCTCAGACCAACCATTCATGTCATGCTGGCTGCCCTGGTGCCTAGTTCGCCCCATTCATTTACTTGATATGCAGTTTGCCTCCCGTTCACTCGTGTTTTCGTTGATTAGCATCCTCAAGATAACGAAAGAATGCGAGTGGACTCACCGGACTTGATTGTGCTAACTTTGCGTCACTGCATCAAAGTTTGATCTCAAACCGATTTTGTACCCATTTTTGCACTGCATAGTAGGAACAATAACGTCTGCTCCTACCACCATCTTTAATCTTCAGAGTAGTTTTGTTCGATCACACTATTGAGGCACATGTTAATCGGAATCATGCTAGAATTTCTCAGTATTAATGTTAAAAGACGATAAAATTAAGAGTATATAATAGTCAAAATTTTATATTTTGCACATGAGCCTCATAATCTCAGGTACGGCCCTGTACATCACTCATCTAAAAAAGACATTCGAACAGCTGCCTGAGCAGCAGCAGCAGCCAAAAAACGCTATCAAAAGCAGGGGCGAAGCTAGGTTGTAGATGGTGGGTGCAAATGCACTCAAAAAATTCACAAGTTTCCTTGCAATTGGCTTGTTTTCACTGTATAAGCACCCCTTAATTTCAACATTAAGCATCTGAGAGCTAAATGATGCAGTTTTGCACTCCTCGTACTTTTCTTTTAGCTTCGCCACTGATCAAAAGTGGAAACGAACACGCCCTCAGATTAAAACTTGGACTTGGTCTTTTGTCTTCTTTGAGGAAAACGTTTATGGGGAGTCATCGTGAGTAGGATTCGTAAATTTTTCCAAGTAGGACACTGGTGCGTGCTTTCGATCGACCACCACAACTTTATGTATCCTCTGTTAAGTGTCGCATCGTGGAGCAAGATAAAAGGAAAAGCACTAGTGCTAGACCTCGCTAGGCGAGAGTGAGAGGAAGCTACCTAGTAGATGAAGTGAAGCGAGTTATATGACATTACAAGTGAGATGATCCACATGTTTTGGATAATAAAGAGGTGGGCATTTGTATTCGCGAGACTTTACGAAGCATCTAGGTGATTCCGGTCAGAAGATGACTAAGATATGGCCCTAATTTTAGATTTTAGTAATGACCTTTCAAGATCTGTATGGTCTTAAACTCGTGACAAGTAGCTTTACATGTCAATTGTTAAACATTTTGCAAGACTTGATTGGTCACGTTTCTTATCTTTTCTACTCTTCTTCCGGGGCAAAGGATTTTCTTTTAAGTGTGATTTCTAAAACATTTCTACAATGACCGGATTCCTACCAATTTACAAATTGTATAAATTGTTTGGAACATATGATTTTTCGTGATTTTTTCACGTGACTTATTTTGGATGGTTCAAAACTCCTTTTTTCTGATTGAAAACTTGAATTTTTTTAAGTACATAAACTTATTTTTTGATTAAACCGATATCTGCATTCATGAAGTAAGTACAAACATAAATACAGACACTCGAGACAACAGCAAACACCAGATACACACAAGACCCACAACGAGGACATCGAAATCCTACGCGAGAACAAGCTTCGCTGTAGAGGAAGAAGCTTCGACGTCGCCACGACCAATAAGAACATTGCTACGATCCTACGGACTGCCGTCAAAACCTGAAAGAATCAGCGAAGAGATCCTTTGGACCTCCATCGCATAGCTTTAAAGAGAAGAGCTGTAGTAGATAGCCAGAGCAGAAGAAACAGCGGCCGAGCACCTCCAACTAAAACATACCACTCCGCCGAAAAACGACAAAAACTCCTGCTAGATCTAGCCTCCAAAAGGCCGGCTAAGGCAGCCAAACCACCGCACAACATCACAAGCAGCACCAGGATGCTGAACGATGTAGCGCACCTCCTCCACGACAGAAGCTGAACAAGCCGGACCTCGACTCCACGAGCTCTTCGCCAGCGTTGGAGGAGAATGCCACCGAGACGAAGAAGGAGAGCTCGGAAGACCTTATTTCAGATAAGAAGATGCCGCATCCGGCTTAGGATCACCTCCGAACACTTAACCCTAACAAAAAAAACACCTTAAAACAGAAGAAAACCAAACTCAATCGACGAAAGCACAACAGTCCCTCCAACCTCACCCTCCAACCTCACGATGCTCGAAGGCCGTCGGAGGCGAGGAGGGCCACTGCCCCGTCGGCGGGGAGCGAAGGATGGGGCGAGCGAGCTTGGTAGAAGCCTGACTTCGTAAAGTACATAAACTTAAGCTGCGTGTTTAGGGCGGTACAAAACTGTAGAACAGATCGGTACATGGCCTGATGGCCAAGCGTGGAAAAGTTGCACCCGCGCCGGCAGGCTGTGAAAGAACCCTCAACTCTTCTAGTGGACCAGATTTCAGAAACAAGCCTTCTAATGGGCTGTGTGGGCTCATGACCATTCATTCCGCGCACGCCGTGCACCTGTGCCTCCTGAGCCCAAAGCCCACCTAGCTCTATACTCCTTTATAAACCACGAGCTAGTGCAAACCCTAGCCGAACCCTCTCTGTTGGCGCCGCCGCGGTCGTCATCATGTCGAAGCGCGGTACGTGCTGCTCTACGCCGCTCCCTCCTCCCGACCTGGGCTCTTTCCTCCGCCGCTCACCGCTCTGACTCCGCGTCGAAATGGTATGCTTGCAGGGAGGGGTGGGTCCGCGGGGAACAAGTTCCGCATGTCGCTGGGTCTGCCGGTGGCGGCGACGGTGAACTGCGCCGACAACACCGGGGCGAAGAACCTCTACATCATCTCCGTCAAGGGCATCAAGGGGAGGCTCAACCGGCTGCCGTCCGCCTGCGTCGGCGACATGGTCATGGCCACCGTCAAGAAGGGGAAGCCCGACCTCAGGAAGAAGGTCATGCCCGCGGTCATCGTCCGCCAGCGCAAGCCGTGGCGCCGTAAGGACGGTGTCTACATGTACTTCGAAGGTGACTAATGCCGCTTCCTTGCGATACACTCGATCTCGATTCTATTTGCTGGTGATATCTGCTTTGATGCTGTCCTGATTGGTGCATAATGTGATTCTGTGTCACTTACTGCGTTCCGTGTAACTAGTTGCTTTATTTACCGATCTCCGCTCTAGTCTTATTAGGTCATACTGCCTATTGTGCTATTCCTAATCTGAACTGAAGTTATTTGGTGGGTTCATATATTCATCCTAATTATATGGTCTGAATGCTTGTGCCTGTTAGTGACTGTAACGGCACTAGATTTTGCTGTACATGATTTCAAGTCTAACATGTGCTAGTCTCACTGTTGCATTAAACACAGTCGATGAGCAGACTTGTCTTCTTTGCCATACTTGTGAGGGGTACTTAAATCATGTTGATGACTGTAGGAAACTTATTTCATTTTCAATATATAGCGCGGGGTGAACAATTTTGTTCATCATTTGCGAAATTAATTTGCTTAAGAAGTTAGCTGCGGAGGCAGAGCGGGATATTGAGGCTCACCCTAGCACCTCCTGCATCAATGAACAAAACATTGCTTAGTTTCACAATGCTTAGCAAGTTTTAAATTTGGCCAGCTCAAGTATCTTATGCATCAGTTTTCTGTGTGATAGCCTTACTTTGTTCTCTGTTTGCTTACCAGTATGATCGAAAGAACTGAAAGATTGAATGAAGGGCCCTGAGGTCCTTTATCATTGTATGGAGCAAGCTTACCATGTTTGCATATTCCTTAGTAAACGTCATAAAGCAAGCTCCGTTAATTTTGCGGATTTATTTAGGATTTCTCCATCTCCATGAGGCATATATTTTCACTTTATAATGTTATCTTCAGGGTTGTGTAATTTTTCAGACGTCCCAATTTCTGGCATATAAAGCATTTTGATCAGCATGTTAAATCTGCAATCTCCCTGATTGTGCACATTTCAACTATTTTCAATGGAATTTGTTCTGTTAATATTTTTCCACAAGGCTTTGTTGTAGCTTTTTTCTTCTCATTGCTACAGCTATTGGGGTTGCGTAATATTACTTGAGAGCCATCATGTAATGATTTGCTATAGCAGTCTCATTGTTCCTTGTTATCAAGCCTATGCAATACATTACCACATATGTACATATCTAGCTGTTACTTCATCAAGCTTCACATCTTCTAACTTTGGTTGTAAATTGCGTTTGCAGATAATGCTGGAGTGATTGTGAACCCCAAGGGTGAGATGAAAGGTAAGGACATCAGTTGTCAACTCAATGCTCTGTGTGATAATTAGATCATGGAAACCTAGAGAAACTTTGCTGAACGTGAATTCTCTTTGCAGGATCTGCTATCACGGGGCCTATTGGCAAGGAGTGTGCTGATCTTTGGCCTAGGATTGCAAGTGCTGCAAATGCAATTGTCTGATATCGCGACTGAGGCGGTTGAGGAAGTTTATGTTGCTCTTATTAGGTCTGTTTATTGCAGTTTTGTACTTGAACATCTGTTGTGATGTACTTGAATGATCTGTTCTTGGAATGTTTTATCATATTAAAACTGAGGAAAAGGGATTAACATGTGCTTGTCGCCTCCATATCAACTCATTGTACCAACTTCGAACCCTGAATCACTTAGACTCGTTTTTGAAATTGTCTGATTTATAGAATCTCAATTGTTGAAAGTTGCGTATAAACTTTCTTGACTGTATCGTGCCTGTTTCTGTAGTAGCCTCAGCTTCACATTTTGATAACTTGTTATCCGTAGGTAATAAATACTAATACTTAATATCCTGAGAAAACTACAAAGGTTTGCCTGTTATCTTGTTATTTGTGATTATGTCGTCCTGATTGATTCTTGACTCACAATTTGTGCTTTGTGGGTGTGTAGAACTGGGTAGGTTTTGCTAATTGAGTCGGACTGGTCTCACTGAAAATTTTGTGTGAAAACTGATCAGTTTTTGATGGTTTTGTAAACCCTACCTCAGTCACAGGGCAACAGTGATGTCATGTAAATTCTAAAATAATTTTTTGAATGAAACGTAATATATGATCCGATAACCTGGTTTGTGCCTACACATCATTTATAATCTATATCTATAATCTATATCTATTACATAGAAATATTCCTCTGCAAAACCTTCAAGGTTCCCGTGGGAAGAACAAAAAGGAGTAAAAGTTGGATTGGACGGTAACTAGAAACCAGCACTCCAGAGGCTAGTACAAGTTTATTCATGGGACCAAATCAAAAGGGTTCTGTCAAAATCTGCATAAATTACAAACATCCAAACAGGAGCTTTGCCCTTGCGCTTTCGTTATATCCACGACTCCAACGCGTGATGGTTGTATGTGTAGGAGTTCATCTCGATGAGGTGCGCCTGCAGCACGTTTGAATCGAGCATGTCTTCTCCCTTCATGCCGGCCTGGATTGGAAACAAAACATGGGAAACGGTGTCTTTGAGCGCTGTCCAGTGTTTTGTGAATTTTGTGAATTTTGCATTCGTGTAATTTTGTGAAATTTGCATGTTGGAACACGTACCATATTTTCGTATTCCTCGTGGTTCTGCATCGTCATCGCCGACGTCTCGCCGTAGTCGTCGTTCTTGGCGAACCTGCCGCGGACGCGGGGCCGGCTGTCGGCAAGTGTCTTCCGGCAAGCGTACTGCCATTGTTGGGAAGCGTGACGAACACGACGCTTTCAGTAAACAAGCATCCATGGCCAGAGCTGAAGAACTATCACAAGGAAAGAAAGAGAGAAAATAAACAGTGGCGCTCTGAGCGTTCGTGTTTTTACGTCACCTTGATCTTCTTGCTGAAGTTGCGCTCGTTCCGCTTCTTGATGTACCGGTGTATCTTCTCCCGCCTCTCCTCGACGCTGATGCGGGCGCCCTTGAGGTTCGGGTCCTCCAGGCAGCTCGCCGTCTCCGCCGGCAGCCGCTCCGGGCTCATGCTCCCGCTCATGCTCATCTGGGACGCACCACCGACACAAAACGGGTCATGTTGCTTGCCATGTCGATGTCAGCATGTGCGATTCATGTCCGTGCGTTATGACGCTAAAATCTCTACCTGCATTTCGCCGGCGTTGCCGCGGAACGGCATCGGCGCCGCCGCGACGGACTTGGCGTCAGGGCTGTGCGTGGCGACACCCGCCAGAGCCCCGGCGCCGGCGTCTTCCATCATCCGCTGGTACACGCCGATCTCTTCCATCCCGATCATGGGCATCACCATGCCGGTGCAGCCGGCGCCGATGAAGCCGCCTTGCGCGGTCTCTTTTCCGAAGAAGCATCCACCCTGCATTGCTGCCTCGGCGACGCCGGCAGAGAGCAACGACGAGTCCAGCGGCGGGTGGCACAGTGTCTCGTCCAGGCCCATGTACCCTCCGGCTGCTCCGCCCATCGCGGCCGCAAAGCAATCGTCGCTGTACCCCGAGGAAGCGAGCTGCACCAGCTCGCACGCCATGCTGCTCATCTGCGTCTGAATCGCCGGGTGCTCTGCCGGGAGCGCCACTGCCAGCTGGTCAAACTGCTCCTGCTGCTCTAGAAGTGGCTCCATGGAAACCGCCGCCGGGTACTGGTACTCGACGGGGAGAATTATCTCGTCATCGTCAGCTGCTGGTTCGTTCTGATCCTTTATGAGCGCTGAGAGAATGGAGTCGAAGAACGGCATAGGGGAGAAGCCTGAGCTCGCGGCCACAACTGATGTATTGTCTCCTTGGTTGCAGTGTCCGGGAGGTGTTGCGGTGGACGACGACGAGTTGTCCTCGGAGGACGGCGTGAATATATCTGAGGTTGCGTTCGCCGCCGCGAAGAGGTCACCGCCACCACCATCGTCGTAGAAGTCCACGAGGTGCGCTGCTATGTGGCTCGAGATTTCATCCTACAAACACAATGAGATAAAACAGGAACCGGTTAAATTTAAACTTCGCTTTGATCAAGAAAAAAATATTATGTAACCTGTTGAAGATATTAGTTTAAATAAATATGAGATTCGTAGAGTTGTACAAACGTATACGCAATATAATGTTCTATATTTGCCATCTCCAGTGCAGTAGATGGATATGTAAGTTGAGAGAATGTCACTGTTGGGATTAGGGAATTTAAACCAAAATAATGCTAATAATCAAAATCTTCTACGAAACAGATATAAAGTTCAGTGAGATGGACACGCAAAAACAATCAAGTCGAGGCATCTATTCTCTTGGTACTGCAAGGGGTCCAAAAAAGCTGTAAGATTTCTTCTCGATCTGGGGCCTTTTTCGCTTTTGTATGACAGGCACCAAACAATAATTGTGCATGACCCTTGACCCATTTGTCTAGCAAGATCAAAGCACGCATGGCCGCAGCCAATCCATTTGAATCCTGATCAAGCACATCTATGCATGGGCAACGAACAAAATATTTAAAAGAAGTATCAGATCATGCAGCAAGTGGGAAGATGACTGAAAACACCATGCGAAGGCCTCTAAAACTCCAAAACAAATTGAGAAAACATATCAAGCCTAGTGTTTGTGTAAGGAGATTTACAGTGTAGAGATGATCTTCATCGAGCATGGTGGATCGAAAGATCAGGACACCGGTACTGGTCTGCTCTTTGTTTCTGCGAGGAATCAATCTTGATCAAGAAATGGTCTTTCGACAGGGGGAGGACATCGACGGAGACGAAGAGCTAAATGGCAACAGCATCTATTTATAAGGCCAAGAGAACAGGGAACAAGAATGTTTGCAAGCTATTTATAGCCCATAAGAGACGGAAAGAACTTTGGATTCAACAAGCAAACCATACTAGATGCTTATTTGGGACAAGGGTTTAACACATATATCACATTGTCAAAATCTTAATATGCTCCTAGTTAAAACATAGTATACAAGAGGTAGCTATTTTTATGCAGGTTCTGTGTTGTAATAGTAACTGTCCCTCTTTCTCCAAAATTAGTTTTCCCTTACTCTTTGACCGAGACATTAGAGTTTTTCTTTTGCAAGAAAATCGCGTATTTTATTTTCTGTCGATTATCATATAGTATAAGCTTAGCATTTAAGCTATGCATCATCATCCACCAGCCCTGCATATAGGAAGCATGCTTGAAACCACCGAAGATCCTTTTGCTGAGAAAAAAAACATGAAGATTCTTACTCGTAATTTTGATATACTACCCCGAGATGTGGGTGCCCAAAACCTAGGGTCATATCCAGAGGGCCTAAATATCACATTGAGTGTTCACACCATAATTTTTTGTAATTTTATATTTTGTATTTAGATAGTAAAATTTATTAGTAATCTTATGTGGGAAAACTTTATTACTTATTTCTAGGGAACTGAACTAAAGTTAGAAAGCAAAAGAAAAGAAATTCTTGCTTTATCTTTGACAACTTTCTCGGTTGGTGACATATCAAGCCAAGCCATCTATTTTTGTAGATGCCTCTGAGGAACTGGATGCCAAATGTAAAGGAAAGCAACAAAGCTAGCTCATGAAAAGTATAACTTGATCTTCAATTAAAAACTCAAGGAATGAACCAATTAAATATATGTATAAGTATATATTTCTTTTAAAAATACATTTCAACATTCCAACCTCCACATCTATCAATCATATAACTATTCAAGTTTATTATTTTCTCGTGTCAGTATCAATGCATGATAGAGTTTTAGAATACACATCATATCTTCTGCTTCCTTTTTACCATGTCTCTATATCAACCTGTGGCAAGACTAAACTTAGACGTGGCGAAGTTAGATACCAACCAACCAAACCTTTAGACGTGACAATGTTATGCACCAACCAAACAAGCTCTAAATGTTGATATTATTTGCCCAAGAATACTTAGGTACGTACACAGAGTCTCATAAGGCATTCTTCAAAACCTCTAGAAAAGAAAAAAACTATTAGAAGGATCTCTTTTGCTAATAATCAAAAGACACCATGTTTATAATGTTCGTCAGGACTAATCCAACATGCCTTACCC
>BCLF01000017.1:3598429-3636901 GCA_001602275.1 Zoysia japonica
TGTGAGAGGCATATTCTCTTGTCAGCATCAGTGCATGCATATAACGCTTTGGTGTTGGAGTTCGATAATGCGCAACATATGTTCTGCTATTATCGTACCATGTTTTGGTAAAGAAATAACAAAAATATTTGTTCGTTTGAAACCGCACCTCATATCTACGTAATTGTGCACATGGTTTTTTTTTTACAAAAGGATTCAAGGATACATGATTTTTTTTGCAAATACATGAATTAATAATGTTGACGTGCAGATTTTTCATTCAAACAAAATACATGATTATTTGACAACACCTAAATTCATTAGAAACCTGCTTTTAGCAATGGTTGTTATTGGCAAAAGGAACACTTTACTCGGCTTGTAGAAAACTCTGGACTAGGCCGAAGCAATTCAATTAGTCGCCCGTGTCAACTACTCGCGCGCGGGTATGCGGAGGTCGGCTCCTGTCCGCGCGCGGCCTGCAACAGGCCCCGCCAGCTGGGGCCAACGGTCGGGCGACATGCCGCGGCCGATCGAATGGGAATGGGATCCGGTCGGCCTCCACCGTCGCGTCCGGTCGACGCGCGAAATATGCCGCCGGCCAGCCGGTACGGCGACGTACTACACCTGATCACGCGTTCCCGCGGCATGCTCTATCTATCTTGCACAGCATACATGCACACGACACGTCGGCGGCGACAAGGATCTCGGATAAGTTCTCAATCTTCGAAGGCTCCAGGGAATGGGAACGCAAAAGGCGCCAGCATCGCGAGCTAGTTTCAAACGTCTATCTGATCCTCCTCGCTGTGACATGACATGAGAGCGACTCCTAGATAGTAGTAAGTAGCTAGCGGATCGGAGGGCGTTGGAATCCTCCAACTCCTCGCTTCCTCTAATAATCCTGGAGCATTATTAGAATCTAGTAATATCTACCCGCAAATTATACGGGTCTTTTCAGCGGGCAATTTGTCTCTGTTCGATTCGAACAGCAATATTTTGTTCGAAAGGGGCGATTTGTTCGAATGGACCATATGATTTTACTACGTGGATAAGCCCTAGTTTCTGTATGTTTTTACTCCATTAGCTAGGTGATAACAAACTGTTGCGTGTGCTAGACAGACGGGAGCACGGCGGATTACGACGTGATGTATGTGGTTTCCAATTGTCGGATACGAATAGGGAGGTGGGATAGGATAGGGTGGAATCAGGCGTAGTGCAATGCCAGCGGTAGGGACGTAAACTAATTAATGGTCCCAAGTTTAGCCTCCAAACCTCTTTAGTTAAAAAAACACCTACTCATCCGTTTTTAAATTGATGTCGTCCTTGACTTTTACAATCAGCTTTGATCATTCATCTTATTCAAAAAATTTGCTCGAATATGAAAATTTTTAAGTTGTTATTCAAATAACTCTAACGATAAATCAAACTATATCAAAATATATAAATTTTTTTCATTTTTTAATAAGACGAATGGTCAAAGTTGAATTTAAAATTTAACGACGACATCAATTAAAAAACAGAGAGAGTAAGTTTTAATTCTTTTAAAACTAATTTTTTTTTAGTTTAGAGGTTATGAGGATATCCTTAAATGCAACTATTTACGCACCTAGTAAAACGAGGCTATGATCTTATACTACTACATTAATCCCTACATCGAAATGTAAAACGAGGCTTCATATAAACATAAAAAAGGGTCAATGGTATACTCCGCTAAATAATATAAAAAAGGTCGATGGTTTACTCCGCTAACTATGGGAATCCGTCTCCGCGTCAGTAGTCTCGCAGCTAAGGTAGCACATGTTCAAAGCGCGGCAACTTTTATCGGCTCCAAGTAACTTTGGACGTCCTCCTATGTCGCACGCAAGTACTAGAGCACTCTCACCTCGCAAGACTGGAGATCGAATTGCGCCGCGCGCGTGGGCTGCTCGCCTGCTCTGATGATGCGGCGGCGGCACCGCACATATTCGGATCGCGCGACGGGACGGGACGCTGATTGGTGCCGCAGCTGCAGGCTCGCAGTCAGTTACGATCCCCAGGCGTCGTTTTCGATCGGCAGAGCCCCTGGAGGAAGGGTGGTGCATTGGCCTGTGTGGATCCAGCGCTGGGCGATCCTTCGGGGAGGCCGGGATCGACTTGTTGAAAGCGCGAAGGCCTTTTTCGTATCCTGCTGCTAACTTGCGCGAAACATGCACGCAAGTCGCGGATTGCAGCACGAATGCCATTGCCAAGCGGCATTGGATCCAACGAGCTGATCTGTCAGCAGGCGGCTGTCTGCCAGAGCGGAAGAGACGACCCGGCAGGGTTCGGAACCTAGTAACCGAACTCGCGGCTCAGCTTAGGTAACTAGCGACCGAATCGAACGATGAACTCCTAATAAAGTTCAGATGCGCTGCATGCGCAATCGTTGAGTTGAACTGCTTGAGTCTGCTCGTCAGCTCGCGTTGCCACCATGCCCGCTGCTGCTACGCACTAGGCCGTTTTGCCGAGAAAAAAAAGTGACATGAGAACCTCTTCCGCTGAGGGGATGATAACTGGCCCCTCTTAAAGAAAATAGATGGTAGATTTTAGTTGTTCATGATGGCTCTCAGTTTAAGGCTCGTTTGGTAAGGCGGCAGTTTATGAAAAAACGATTGTGTCTCTAGCTTATATGTTGATGGCTTTTTTCAACACGCTAAGCCTTTTTTGAAAACATTTGGTATAATAGCTTATTGTGGCTTTTTTGGAATGGAGATATGAGATGAAATGCCAATTTTGCCTTTGACTTATTTTCTTATCTCATAGACACATTAGAATGAGAATTTTAACACAACATATATTTTTTTTAAAAGTGCTCCCTCACTTAGGATGTCCCCGTTTGACTATTTATCTTATTAAAAAAAGTTTCATGACTATCATGTAGTTTATTATAATTTATTTTATTATTAAAATTATTTGAATCGATCACAACTTATAATTTTTTAAATAGAGATCTGATCCCATATTATGAGATAAATAGGAGGGCATGTAGCTTAATTTGTGGAGGAATCTTTGGTTTGGCAGGCCATGAGCCGCAAAAGCCTCATGAGGTTTCTGCTTAATATACTTTTGCATCTAGCTTACTCTCTCCAGTCCCATAATTCTTAATATTTTGGAAAACAACACGGTCTTCAAAATACAATTTTGACTTTCATTATTTTTATAAGTTTTTATTTAAAAGTGACATATGTATATTTTTATGAAAGGGTATTTTGAGACAAATCTATTTATATAGTTTTTACATTTTCGAACTTAATCAATTTAAAGTTATTTGTAATTTATAGGAGTACCAGCCCTTGCGGCACTGAAGCAACTCATGTAAAATCGTTTGGCAGAGCTTACATCACAAGTCGCACAAGAAGCCGCATCGGAAGCCATGCCAAACGGCCGCTTAATCCTCACGTGAGGAGGTTGTAAAAAAAAAATCCACTTATCCGTTTTGCTTGCGCTCTGCGCCCCTGCCATGCGGAAGTCCATGCGTGTGGTTGCATTGGGGTTGCCGGACGGGGGCGGGCTCCTACGGCACCTCCGTAGCACCGTGCGACAAGCAATGATTCACGAAATTGTTAGCCAGTCGGTGTAAGAAACCGACCAAAAACTGAGCTATTTATTATTTTACTATTACTATAATATCTATATTTGTTTTTTTATTAAAAATTAGTTGTTTGATGAAACTGAGTCGAATTGATTTTACACGGGTTTTCACAAGTTTTGTGAGCAGCTGTGTCAAAGAGAGGTGAAGTGAGCAGTGTGAGGCTTCCGTGATCCGTGGATACGGTGCCGGCCTCGCTCCCAGGGCCCGGCCCAGCATATAGGCTGCAGGGTCCAAAGGTTGCCGCGCCTTGGGCTGTGCTCTTTCACTGGGGTCCGTGGCAGATCAGGCTGGGGGTATTCTTTGCAATTTTGAAGAAGCACACCGCGCTTCCTGCAATTCTTCCACGCGCGCCATCACCGCCGCCGCGCCGTCTGTGGGCTAAACCGAAAAGACGCACTTGACGACAAAACTCCACGAAGTAAAACCCTAGCGCGGCTAAACCATCGTCCTCCCGCCGCCGGCGCCGCCACCGCTCTCGCCGAGGACCTCGCGGGGCTGCCGGGGAGGGTCGACGCCGTCGTCCCCGCGCACCGTCGCCATGATTTGTGCAAGTAATGCTTCTTCCCCGCTTCGCATCTTTCTTTTGTCTCGAGACCCTAGCTCCCCGGATCCGTCTCCGCGTGTGCTGACCCGCCCAGTGTCGCTTCTCCGCAGTCTCCGGCGAGGTGCCGGACGAGCCGGTTGTGTCGAAGAAGTCGGGGCTTCTCTTCGAGCGGCGGCTCATCGAGCGCTACATTGAGGTCGGTAGCTGCGTCTCAGATCTCGACTTCATTTTATTTTAAATAGAAAAAAATTGTGCGAAGCTTATGTGGTGGTGGCGGTGGTGCTGCAGGACCATGGGAAGTGCCCGGTGACCAAGGAGGACCTCTCTATGGATGATATCGTGCTGGTGAAGACCAACAAGGTAAAGCTTCTCCGGTATGCTAGCAAGTAGACTAGGGCAGTTTTCGGTAAAGCCTGATATTGACTGTGCAGTATATGACCAGCAAATTTCTTGTACAAGCACCTTGCATCAATAACAAACTAAACTAAGGCCCTGTTTGGATCCATACAACTAATTGTTAGCTGACTAATTTTAATTAATAGCTAATCCAAATAGGAGGACTAATAGGTGGACTAATTGTTACCCAACTCATGGACTAACAATTAGTCCATTAGTCCATAGGAAGGAGCTAAAAGGAACCAATACTAGCAAGTAAAAAATTCTAAATTTACCCTACCACCAACTTTCTCTCTCCTCACCTCTCGACTCACATGGGAAAAAGAGACAATTCGCTATAGTTCGGACTAACAATTAGTCTCTGCTCCAAACAGACAACTAACTAACTGTTAGTCAACTAATTGCTAATCCAGACTAACAAGTAGTTTTAGTCCATCCAAACAGGACCTAAAGTATACAACCATATTCTTGTGTAAATCAATAGAACAGAGGTGCCAAGGAATATTGCCAAACTATCTCTTACTGCTCAGTGAGATGAATAACCAATAAACCATGCCTCACAGTCACAGGTTCATAGGCATCACATAACATACTTATAGTCACTATAGAATCTTGCACATATTAGTGTTTTCCTTGGTTTGTGATGTATTCCTTGTGTTGCTCAGAGCCATTTTATTGCAAGATATTACACGTACACCCAACCAAGATCCATTTTGAATTATTTTATGTTTCCTTTTCCCATGATGCTGACATGCTGTTGCAATACCATATTCAGTAGCTGAAAAGGAACACTATCATCATTAACCTGCGGTTCATTTGCTAATCCCCAAGCAGAAGAATCTTTTATGTAAAGACCACAAAACTTCACCAAGGAGCTGTTTCTATATGTCTGTACCCTTAACGCATTAGATTGTTGTACTTACGAACAGATCAGATTGTAGTACTGAAGTTTGAATATGTAGCTGTATAAGCTTGTTGGACTGACCTTGGAATTTAATTGCCTACCCAATTTGCATACTTGCAGCGGCGTTGATAGCTTTGTTTAATTAGGACCGCCCATTTTTCAATACTTGTGGACTTATTAATAGCTTTGAGAATCTTATGTCAACCAGAAATATCATAATGACATTTGTTTCAAATTCCCAGTCAGCAAGATATTGATGAAATGTATTCTTCACAGGTCGTGAAGCCCAGGCCTTTGCAGGCCGCAAGCATTCCTGGACTCCTTGGGATTTTTCAGAATGTAAGGGCTCCAATCTCACTGTTAAGTTTGCTGGATTCTTTTTTTTTTTCCAAGTATCTAATATTTGTTTCTGAACAGTTGTAATATTTCTTCTATTATTTCATGTACCACATTCATTTTTACCATATATTATTAAAATTAGGCTGAATCTCACAATGAAATTCATTTAATTATTCTTTTTTACACAAATAGTGGTGAACAGCAGAGTGTGCTTCCTAGTACTGAATTATTATGGATATGTTTTATCAATCGATATTGCACTACTGTAGCCTTCTCAAACATGATCCATTCTAGCTCTGTGGAATTCTCTTTTCTTTGATTTGCAGGAGTGGGATGCTCTCATGCTTTCTAATTATTCTTTGGAGCAGCAGCTTCACACAGCAAGACAAGAACTTAGTCATGCGCTGTACCAGGTCTTTCTCTCACCAATGCATTTTTTTTTATCTTGTTTAAGTATATCATTAAAGCCTTTGAGATTGGTCATTCGACGACCTGAATTCTTAAATATTAGAATGAAAAGTGCTGAATGTTAATCAGTTGATATGGTCTGTCTCTTAGTGTTTCCTGCCGTTCAAATGTTAGATGTTGAACTGTTCTAAATACTAGATGCTACATTTTATTTTTTTCGATACAACCTTATTTGACAACAGATTTTTTGCTGACTTGTTTCCTTTGCCCCATGCAGCATGATGCTGCCTGCCGTGTTATAGCCAGATTAAAGAAGGAAAGGGATGAGGCTAGAACACTTTTGACTCAAGCTGAGAGGCAGATTCCTGCATCAATTGCAGGAGCTGCTCCTGCACCTGTTTTTTCCAATGGAAAAAGAGGTCTCAATTGTTTGAAATTGCCCTTACAATTTTTCTTTTTTCTAGTTTTAGGATTCTCATTATTCAGCTTTCTTCGATGCAGCAATGGAAGATGAAATTGGTCCAGATGGAAAGAAACTTCGTCCTGGTATCAATCCTGTCATGATTGATGAACTTACAGAATGTAATACCATGCTTTCAGCTCAGCGTAAGAAAAGACAGGTATGCATTGCTCTGCTCCAATCAACACTAAAAAGTAGAACAAGGTCTGGAGCATGTATTGTGCTGATTTAACTTAATCAAGCTTTTGCGAGAGTTGGCTGCTTTTCATGTGCAAGTTTGAGAGAATGAGAGCTAGTCCGTTGTAGTGTTTGCTGTAGTTGCCTTTTGTTATATTAAGGCATTGACTCCTCCCATTTTATCTCAGATTTCACCTACTCTGGCGCCGATTGACGCAGTTGAGAGATATACTCAGATCTCCAGCCATCCACTTCATAAGACAAACAAGCCAGGCATTTTATCCATGGATATCCATCCTTCGAAGGTTAGTTTGTTATTATTACATGATTTGAGTATTCTATAGTTTGAGTTTAGTACGTCAAATTGCCAAAACTGTTATTGGATGGAAGGCTGTAATAGTTCAAAAGTTCTATGCATGGTTCCTGAACAAATTTGCAACATTATTTCATCCGTACAGGATTGTTTGCATGCCGTTAATATTTTTTTTAGGTTGTAGGGTTGGAGTCCCTATATTTGGCTACTGCAGTTCATGAGCACTGCCACTTAAAACTTCCTCTCTATAGTGTTTCTCAATGTGTCTCATCTTGTATTTTTTTTGTCCATTCCCCTTAGGCCATCCCTCATCATATAATCTATATGAACTCTGTTCCTTTGCGGCATTTCCACGATAAGGCACACTGGTTCTTTTTTTTCTCGATGCTAAACCAAAAAACGGGGCAGCCCAGTGTGCACCAATCTCCCACTTGCATAGGCCCAGGTGAAGGGTCCGACCACTTTGGGTCTTTTGTACACAGCCTTTCCCTATATTTCTGCAAGAGGCTGTTTTCAGAAGTCGAACCATTGACCATTTTTAGCAGTAGTGAAGCTAGACTTTGCTTGATGGTGGTGCCAAGTATACAAATCACAAGATAAAATAGATATATAAGTGGTTAAAACTCTGTTGATTAGTGATAATAGCTTCATTTACCCTGTGCCTGCACAAGGCAAGCTCCATGTAGCTTCGCTGGTGCATTTGAGCAGAGTTCATATAGACTTTATGATGAGGACTTGATGCTAGATTGTTCTCTGAAAATGTCAAGTTATGCACTAGTATTTACACTAAGTACATTTGTCATCATTAGTATTAATACTTAAGTTTTAGTGGAAGCTTCATTTCTTCTGATAAGTTTATTAAATTATTTTTTTACATCTTTCTTATCACGTTTACAGGACATTATTGCAACTGGTGGCATGGATACAAATGCAGTACTCTTTGACCGACCATCGGGTGAAATCTTGTGCACACTTACTGGTCACTCAAAGAAGGTCTTGTCTCACCTTCTTTTAAATTTTATTTCATCCTTGAATTACTTATGTCCCATAAGTATTTGTGAAATTTGTAATAACACTGAATATTCCACTGCACAGATAAGCACTTTGAAATTTGTGTCTCGGGATGAACTTGTCGTAACTGGATCAGCTGATAAGGTAAGTCTGTTATTAATATTGGTTTTTAATAATCAAATTAGTGTCACTGTAATCGGTATTAAGCGATTTTGTTACCAAATTATCTTTTTGCTTGATTTATATGCCTTAATTATCTGGCTTCCATATGTTTCATTGTGTATTGTGAAACTGGGTTACGTGGCACTACTAAGGTTGGCCCCAGCAGTATTATTTTTGCATTCTATTTTCATTGTGTGAACTTTTACTGTTACTCCCTGCACATAGCTCGAATATACCACCACCATTCCAAGGTATCATTCTAGGCAGTGTCCAGTTCTTTATTTATTTGGTCACTTATATGTGAACAATCCAACAACCATATTTCTTGATTTATCATCCCTCTGGAGTATGTGTTATACTATGTTGGTATCATACAAAAATATTAAATGAGACTGGCAGCCATGTAAACCACACTACCTGGCTACCTCAGGTTCATGTGTGCACTGTTTAAACTAACAAGTAGTGTGTTGGTTATCAGAAGCGTATTCAGGATTAAGTGTGTGCTCTGCTTGTGCTTAGGAGACATTACCTGTAGCCACATGCTTTTGATTATGTATTTTCTTACAGTTCTCTTAGTATTGACTATGTTCTTTTGATATTAGGTTCATTTTCATATATAATTTGCAATGAATTAACTGAAGATCTCTGATCAAAACAAAACTACACCTTGTGAGAGCTTTTCTTGGGCTCTTGATGCCACTATTGTCAATTTACTCTATTATTATATAGTAACAAAATAAGTGACGGATCAGAATAAAGCAAGAGATCAGAGAGCTATAGCTTTGTTTTTTCCAGCTCTGTTTTAGCTGTTAATATATTTGCTCATTTGCTTGCATTCCAGACTGTTCGAATTTGGCAGCAGAGTGAGGATGGAAACTATAAATGCATCCGTACGATGAAAGATCATACTGCTGAGGTTAGTATTTAAGTGTGCTTCTATGATGATGTTTTCGCACTTTTCCCTGTATTAACATGTCCGATTAGCTCAGATAGAGGTAGCCTGCCCTATGCATAATTTCATTATTCCTTTATAGTATAGTGTTCAGATTGCGCCTGCTGCAAATTTACATCTTTGTTATAAACTTTTTCAATTCCATTTATTGAACCAGCTTTTAGTTAACGACCAATAGTCTGAGGTGAAAATTCATATATTATAAAGTCATAACAAAGATTAATTGAACTATCAAGTTTCCTGATTGTTGACCTAAAACCTTTTTGTCTCATTAGTATGCTCCTTTTCGTTGTTCAGTTGCCATACTTCTTTAATGCTATTTAACAGTTCTTGGCACTTATTGCCTTTATGTTTCCTCTTAGTAAATGTTATTTAAGCCATGTTTCTTTTCTGGAATCTATCAGGTTGAAGCTGTTACAGTACATGCAACTCAGAAGTATTTTGTATCTGCCTCCAAGGATAACTCGTGGTGCTTTTATGATATTACAACAGGATCTTGTCTCACACAGGTTTGCTCCTCCGCATGCACACGCATGCCAACACTCATACACGTGGAAATCCCTGCTGCTCATGAATATATTACCAACACATGTGATCACTTCTATCAGGTTGGTGAAACTTCAGGACAAGAGGGTTATACATCTGCATCTTTCCATCCAGATGGTCTTATCCTTGGTACAGGAACTACTGATGCTGTTGTCAAAATTTGGGATGTGAAGACACAGGTGTGATGAATTATAGTAATAATAGTATCACTATGGATTTTTTTGGGTTATAATGCTCTTGAAACATCTTCGCTAATGAACCATTCATTATCATAGTCAAATGTTGCAAAGTTTGATGGGCACGTCGGACAAGTTACTGCTATGTCCTTCTCTGAAAATGGTTACTTCCTAGCGGTATGTATATATTTCCATCAACTACCATGCAGCACCGCCTAATGCTGAAAAAAATTCTTTTCCTGATTTTACTTCCATGCTGCAGACTGCTGCTCATGATGGTGTCAAGCTTTGGGATCTTCGAAAATTAAGAAATTTCAGGACTTTCTCTCCGTATGATTCAGACACACCAACCAATGCTGGTAAGAACCTCGCTAGATTGCAAACAGCTAGTGGTGCCCATGCTTGTGTAATCAGTGACTGGGCAGGATCTCATGATATGAAATCACCATTGACATGGTTTAACTTTTAACTTACCGACAACTTGTGATATTCTATTGTCCTTTGATGTGGAATTTGAATGTGCTGCTGATGTAGAATTTGTCTGAGTTCAATCATGTGTGTGACTCTTTCGTTTGTGTTGCAGTGCATTTTGATTTTAGTGGAAATTATCTTGCCATTGGTGGTGCAGATATAAGGTATGTTCTATTTGCAAGTAATTATCACTAGTATTTTGGGGTGCTTGAATTTCATGGCATTGTTATTGGTGGATTTCATATGCTTAATTAACATAAGGTAAATGGGCTCCAGAATGGAGGATGTTTATTTCTTGATCCTCTACTTGTCTTTCTTACTTGTTGAGCATGAAATGGTTGATGGGTTATGCCCTGGCTTTTGTCCAAAGAAGTTGATTTGGTATTTGGTATTATTTGTTGATATGTACTCATCTTCAACTTTGATGTGCTTGCATGTTTATGTACTTCCTCTTTCTTCCATCGGAACTATGCTCGATACATGCTTCTCTTTGATCTATTTCAAAGTAATATTTGCGTCATTCGACAGTGTCAGTATGATGAAATGATTGTGGATATATTGTTAAATTAATGGAAATACAAAATGCTCTAATATATCTTGTGAACATTTTCTTTTTGAAACAAATACACAAGCCAAATCCTACCCTTATGTAGTAAGAAACAGATGTATTTTTTTTTAAAAATGCCCTTTTGACTATCAAATTATATCCTGTAAAACTGAAATATTGTGACATCTTTGCTTGTAGGGTTTACCAAGTAGCCAATGTTAAGGCAGAATGGAATCTTATCAAGACGTTACCAGATTTATCAGGAACAGGTTTGCCCCTCCTTTTTGCAGTCTTTGATTACCATCTATAATCTGAGCAGATCAACTTAGTGTTATATTTGTCCTTCCACAGGGAAAGTGACGGCTTTGCAATTTGGAGCTGATGCCAAGTACATTGCTGTCGGTTCTATGGACCGAAATCTTCGGATATTTGGGCTCCCCGGAGATGACCAAACGGAAGAAGATTCAAAATCATGAGCTGAGGGGATTCTCTTGTATTTGATTTCTTTTCTTTAGCGACCCGCCCCGAGTTCTCTTTTAAGAATGAATATACTGATGTGCGCGGATACATGACCGCAAGAAGGAAGGAGGGCCCTCGCGGCTGGAGCACAGGTCTAAAAGCTTTGGTCGGTTTAAACAAAGTCGTGGCATTATTGTATTGTAGGCCTTACTAATTTTTCTGATGATACTTGTTTTGAAGATATGAAAACACGATGCTAAAAGTTGGCCAGAGCGGACATGGCGCTCAATCCAGTGATCCAGACTTAGTTCCCATGTCTTCCCCATTTTATTACATTGGTTTAAGCGTTGATAACATCGCCTACCATATTGTAAGCCCCAGCGTGTTAGAATTTAATAAAGCTCTTCGGGCGAGAATTTCGTGTTCAACAGACTCCTGGATTTCTATTCGTGCTGTGTCCGAAAACGAATGTAGAATGTAGTTTTGGACAGCAATCTTTGTATCCTTTGCGTTTGCGTTTGTATTCTTATCTGTATGTCTTTTTTATCTAAGAAATACAGATATGAAGTTCAAAAAAAAAGTATGTAGTTTTTACAATGCCTACAGTTTCATATTTCGGGGTTGCGAATGCACGGCAGGTCCATCGCAAATTACAGAACGATCACGGTGCCTTTGGTTGGTGTAAGGCCGCGTGACAGAAAATGCGAACTTTCTTTTGGGCTTTCGGCTTTCGGCTTCGCAAAGCTGGTGGCTTAAATCGGCCCAAATTTTCGCTTGGGCCGAACTTCGCCCTGGAGCTGGAGCCTCGATACACTTCCCTCGGCACACCGAAGCTTGGTTCGTCGTGCGCCCACCCACGCCGCCGCCGCCGCCGCGCCTCCGTCCACCCAAGAACCAGCAGCTCCCAGCCGCCTGCAACAGAGGAACCGTGGCAGCCAGCTGCACTGCCTCCGCCGAGTGCGTCGATTGGCTCTGGTTTAAGGAACCCTAACTTGCTTGGATGTATTTTCCTTTTTCTTTTTCCTTCCGCCTAGGCTTACTTGACTTGGGAGATCTCTTACCTACTTCTATGAGCTTATCAAATCCAAATTTCCGGTAAAAATGGAAGAAAAGTTGGGTTCTCAACTGACTCCTATATAGTAGATTGCATAGTTGGTTGACGGATAGATTCACCTATGGATAATGGCTAGTACTTTCTATTTGATTAGATTCAGTGTCGCATTAACTAGTATCCTGTAGCTGCTCTAGATGTTGTTCCGATTTGAATGGCAATGTCCAAATCACCTGTATGAAACAGTAACATAGAATTTTGAGCCCATGCTCCCTGCAGCTGTGGATTTGACGCTTCACTTTGAAATGGCTACTGCTTTGCATTTCTAGAGTTCACCTTTTAGTCCTTGTGTCGTAAATATGGTAAAAGATTATGCCTAGGCGTCTCATGCTCCTTTTGTATTGATCTATGGCAAACTGCCTGCTTTGCTTGCGGCTAGTGGTCTGGCAGAGATGGCACATCACTGTTTCACTCGTGACTGTTGCAAATAACAGTATAAGTATCTGATTAGGCCCCTCCCAGAATGGTAGATTTAGTAAAGGGGACAGGCCAAGTGACATTATTATTCGTTAGATATAGTAGCTGTTATATATTATCTGAATGAAGCTGAATTTTAGTCTAATCTTATTGATCCGTTTCTGAAAGATGACTAGTCACAGCAATCATTTATTGACATCTGATTTAAACTTGATTTGATTGGATAATGAATACAAACATAGACCAATTTCAGGAATTGTTGAGTGACTAGAAGTCATGTGAAAAGAGGACTGTAGTCGTGAAACGAGACATAAATAAATGCCTGTGTTTACTTGAGGCATCTGACGGTTTAAGCAACCAGTGAAAACCTGTAAGGGTTTAGATGACAGACCTTTGAAGAAACTAATTCTGATGTTATTTTCAGCAGCTACTTCATTTCTCTTATGTTACACTGCTTCCTGCCAAAATTCATTGAAATACTCCTGGTCTGATGGAAGCTCTTGCCTCTTGGAATGGTGCAGATCTACTCTGAAAAATGGCAACCCTGAAAGATCTAGCAGCACGGAAGCCTGTGCTGGCAACAATCCGTCTTATCGTTCCAGCTGGTGCTGCCCGTCCTGCACCTCCAGTTGGTCCAGCCCTGGGTTTCTATAGGCTGAATTTGATGGCTTTCTGCAAGGATTTCAATGCCAGGACCCAAAAATATAAGGCAGAAACTCCTATGCAAGTCACCTTAACTGCCTACAAGGATAGCACATTCGAGTTTGTAGTGAAGTCACCATCTGTATCATGGTTCCTCAAGAAGGCTGCAGGGATAGAGACAGCCAGCAGCCGCCCAGGCCATAGCAATGTGTCATCCCTCACACTCCGCCACATATATGAGATTGCAAAATTGAAGCAATCTGACCCTTTCTGCAAGCATATGTCTCTTGAGGCCTTGTGCAAGTCCATCATTGGCACGGCCAACTCCATGGGCATTGAGATCGTTAAAGAACTATGAGCAGCATGGCTCAACTGTAGTCATGAAAGGAGGAGGTTGTTGATGAATATTTATTTTCCTAGATATTAGCCGGTGTTGAAGACACACGATTTCATCTAGTCTTCCTGAGCTCCCTGCCAATGTGGCTTAGGAATAGCCATTCGCTCTATGCTATAAATTTCTTCTTCCCGGAACTGTCATCTGTGGTTTAAGAGATGTTTCAAATAATATATTGCAGCGTCTGTTTTCCTTGTAGATATGTTCCACGGGGATCGATCAATTTTTTGTGACGGTGAATTCATCAAGTTTTGTAAGCTCTGCACCATATCAGTCTGTGTTGTTACTTGTAATCCACATTTCGTATGAAACCTGGTCACCATTTACTTCTATCATTTCCTACTGGCAATGTAGGACCGCTAACGAGAAAGGTTTTGGGGGCATACGCGATATTATGATTAACCGACATATGGATACTCTATACGTTCAAAAGACAAAATGGGAAAAAAAAAGGACAAATGGTAAAAGAGGTGGAAGCTACTGGTTTAAGTTTTAGTACATAGGGACAGGTGCGACAAAAAAAATGTACTCTCTCCATCTCTTTTTTACTTGTGATTCTAGTGGGCACGGAGATTAAGTATGGTGAAAAATATGAGTTGGGCTGAAAATAAAGAGAGAGAGATAAAAATATATTAAGAATAGAGAAAAGTGTATTGAGAAGCGAAAGTAACAAATAAAAAACTTGTGAACTTTAAGATAATAATTAAAGACGGAGGGAGTACTATGCATCGTGATCGACAAGAGTCTTAGCCCTCGAAAAGCAAGAATTTCATAAGAATCTCATAGAATCAATTAAAAAAAATATAGAAAACATGAAAAATTTCCTCATTCCAAAGAAGGCCTTAAGATGGTACGTTAGACATAGAGGTAAGGAGATAAGAATAGTTTAGTGAAGCTAGTAGTTAGAGATTTAATTCTTAGTGTAACTAGCATTTATGCTCTTTAAATAGGTCTTTATGAGTTCATCACGATGCAATTCTAAGAGTATTTCAATATGCCTGAAAAGTTCTTTATAGTACAAGACTTGAATGTCTATATTGTCTCTTTTAGCATAGTCTTTGAGGGGTGTATAAAGGTTTTAGATATGGGGCTAAGACCAAGAAGGGGAGGGGTTTAAAATATTGTTTATTTTGAACACGTGTTTTGGAAAGAGATATACTTATCTACTCTCATTGTCCTAAATTGTAAGTCACTTTGGTATCATCTATTTTTTTTCTAAATTCTAATCCGTTCTTTTTCTGATACACTTTTCTCAATTCTCAATACTTCATTATCTCTATCTCTTTCCACATTATATATATATTCTATTTTTTTCACTCCTCTTAATTTACATGCCCAACGATTTGTAAATCGACACAGATAGAGCAGTAAGCTTCAGCAGTGGTTTTCGCCAAATTTATTTCATCATAGCAAGAGGGGATAGACAGTGACCCTAGCTCTATCACAAGAAAAGCAGAAACAATAAAAAAAAACGAGATGACCGGCTTCAGAACATTGAGCTGACACTATTTCCTCAGTTAGTGTACTGCCATAAATTTAATTTTTTGAATCCTAAAATACCTTGCATAAGCTTACCAAATTATTATTAACAATTCAGTCTCACAAAAAAAATTTATTATCAATTCGAACCTGGAACCAACACAGACCCGGACCAAAAGGCCCACCAGGCCCGTTTCTTCCCCCCTACAAACAAACGCACTGCAGCGTGCTCAGAGGTGTGCAGAACATTGTAGATCGCCGGGAGCTGCACAGTTGAGCTGAAGCACCACTGCAATTACAACGGAGGAAAGGAAAAGGGCATATTTGTGAGCCCTTGCTGATTTTTTTAATGAAAAATCTAGCAACAAATAATAACCCTTACCTTATCGATGAACGACTAATGCACAGCTGAGTTTCTCTGCATTGACTACACCAATTGAGAGGACCTCGATCCACACCTTTCTTTTATCGCAAGAAAGAAAAGGGAGCAACCGAGAGCCGCCTCCTCAGTCGATCCACCGTTCCGCAACGCCGGCGACGCCATGATGAAGCTGGACATGTCCGCGCTCGAGACCCACTTCGGCGCCCCCGCCGGCGAAGACGGCGGCCTCCTCTTCGACGTCGACGGCGCCGGCATGCCGGCCATGGAGTTCCCCAACTGCGCCGACGTGAGAGAAACCGCCCCCTCTCCGATCTCCTTACCTGAGGGCTGTCCCCCGCCCTGTTCCGGATCTGTGAGATTCGTTTGCGCTGATTCCTTTTGGTGTGTCTGCCTCTTTGTCTTCCGAGCAGTTCGACCGGTTCCAATCAGCGACCAAGGACATGGTGAAGAACAAGCGGGGAACGACCACGCTCGCCTTCATCTTCGACAAGGGCGTCATCGTCGCAGCCGATTCCAGGGCCAGCATGGGCGGATACATATGTGAGCAACTTTCCTTCTTCTAGGACTCGTCACGGTTCTGAGGTTTGGTAGCACGGTTGAATCAGCGTTGATTTCTGTGAGGAAGCTTAGATCTTACTTTTTTTTGTGGCATTGGGAAAATTGCGGCCTTATTGTGAGATTTTCTATCTCTGATGGTGGCAGTGGCCTTAATTAAGTAGGGACTTCATAACCTCTTCAGCATCATCATCTTGTGACTGTTTGGATATAAAACAGTCCCATGATGGATATGCTTACATCCACCACCAAGTAGTTGGAAGATAAGTACTCTAAAGGGAATAATATTCTCAGAGCGCTAAAGATCGTTAATGCTAGCAGTGGATAGATCTAAGTAATGCATTGAACATAATGGTGAACAGTTCATTCTTTTACTGTTAGCATTCACTGTGGCTTATGAAAGACAATAGTATGTTAGATTCTTATAGTTCAGACTTCAGAAGTTCTGTTCTTGTTTTGATATATTTATTTTGTGATACTAAATGTGCTGTTATTAATGTTCTCACATTTCTATTTATTCAGCTTCACAAACTGTGAGGAAAATTATTGAAATAAATCCATACATGCTGGGGACAATGGCTGGTGGTGCTGCTGATTGTCAATTTTGGCACAGGAACCTTGGCACAAAGGTCAGTTTTTCTTCTTTCTTTTACTCGTTGTTGTATACATCACCTTTGCATAGGTAGGACTAATCTAGGTTCTTCATTATAGTGCCGCCTCCACGAGCTTGCAAACAAGCGAAGGATCTCTGTCACTGGTGCATCAAAGCTTTTGGCCAATATCCTTTATTCATACCGTGGAATGGGACTGTCAATTGGTACAATGATTGCTGGATGGGATGAGAAGGTGAATTGTTGCCTCTGATTGTATATCTTCAGTTTATTTAAGTTGTTTGATGCATTTGTTGATGATTCTTCTTTTGATGTAGGGTCCTGGCTTGTACTATGTCGACAGCGAAGGTGCCAGACTCAAGGGAAACAGGTTCTCCGTTGGCTCCGGTTCCCTGTATGCTTATGGTATCTTGGATGAAGGGTAGGCTACTTTCATATTTTATGTATTTCTTTTCTCAGTGGTCTTCTGAATTCGAAGGTAAATAATGTGTCACCTTTCAGTTACCGCTTCAATATGTCGGTCGAGGAAGCTTCTGAGTTAGCACGACGAGCTATTTATCATGCGACATTCCGTGATGGAGCAAGTGGGGGTTGTGTTAGTGGTACGTTTCAGCCCACTTCGTGATATTTCTTTATCCATTTTTTTGTATTATTTGTTTACGTATAATATAGTATCTTTTAGCTGTTTCATGATGTCTGCTTATTATATTTTGTCTTATTTATTACTTTTATAATATAACTGTCTTCTTAATCCGTTTAATGATGTTGCGTCTATCTTCTTTTTGCTGTTTTATGAGTATTAAAACCAACTTCTATAACTTGTATATGAAGATATTATTGCTGTGGAAGTATTAAGCCAAGATGGGAATATGTTCTTATGACATTAGCACCTGACATTGTTTATGTGATTGGTTTTGTGGACTGCGAATTTCCTTTTTGCTGAACATTTTATGTCTGCATTTCTTGGAAAATTTGGGGTGTAAAATGAAGCCCTTGTTATAAATTTATCTTTGTAGTTCTGTTAGATATAAAAGTCTTTTTCTTTTTTGGGGGTTCAGGTGACGCCACACTTTCTGTTCTCACGTACTGTTACTGGTATTACCTTGTTATATTGCCAGGACTGTTGATGATGTTTTAATTGCTCATTGTTTTTTGTTGAATGAGTTTTCTTATGATCACCTCTTTGTTGTTAGTGAGCTAGTTTGTGGTTAACATAATTTGTTGCTTGCATTGCAGTCTATCATGTTGGCCCTGATGGGTGGAAGAAGCTTTCAGGTGATGATGTTGGTGAGCTGCACTTCCAGTACTACCCTGTGCAGAAAACACCTGTTGAGCAGGAAATGACCGATGCATCTACTTCTTGAACCTGCTGGTTGGAAACCCTGGGTGGGGCGCATGTATCCAGGGAATGGTAGAAGCTACTTGTTTATGAGAACTTGAACATGTCTGTATACTCATTGCAACTGATTTCCTTTGTCTCCTGTTAATGTTTCTGAGTAACATGTCGTAGAATATTGCTCCTTTTATGACGTTAGCATGGGCAATACAGCTACATTTGCATCTCCTTTTAAACCAGAGATGGCATACAAAATGAAAGGAGGGGGTCAATGTTTTTTCACCAAGTCTAATTTGCAAAGTTGATGGTGGCTATGTTCGAGTGAGCTTCACTGAATGACCTGAATTCCAACCAACAAAGGTCCTGTGCTTTCCTCTGCGAGTTGAACTATTGTACTTGCCATGCTGGAGATCTGAGAACGGATCATGAAGCAGAATGGTAGAGCCGTAGAGGATGCTACCAAATAATGTTAATTAGCGTTACACTTAGGGGTGATCGCTAGGGATGCAAGTTTTTGATTTTTTTATTGGTAGGTCGGTCCAAAATTTTTTAAAATGAACTACTTTTCCTCTCCACTTTATATTATTAGTTGGTTAAAGTAAATTAAAGATTTGACTCACAATATCCATTGAGTACCCACATGCATCCCCAGTGATCGCGATCGCGCAGAGGAGGACGCCACAGCTGTCAAGCAGCCAAGCAGGATGCCATTAGGACATCAAAGTTGGCACAGATTTGTGCTAATTCTTGCTTCTCAGTCCAACCCTCTCTTTTTTCAACTCATTGTTTCCTATGTACTCTATTTTTTATCCTCCTCAGTTCCGATAACAGTGTAAATAGGTGTACCTAAGATTACCCTCCAAATCTTTTTAGTTAAAAAAGATTGAACTAATTTTTCAAAAGTGGAGGAAATTTTAAAAACTGTGTTCATTGTTTTAAACGAAAGAGGCTCAAGAGTAACCTCTTGCTTAATATTTCACACCCCTATAAAACACCATCCTTTTTTGGATGAATGTAGTACTCGTGATGTCCTTGTGACCTTCAATGTTTTTTTTTAAAATGCACAACATAATATTCAATGTGTAAAATTATAATTCATAGTTCTAACTACTTTGATAATAAAGCAAATTATAACAAAATATATAATATTCATTAAACTTTTTTGAATAAAACGAATGGCCAAAGTTGATGTCTAAAGTCAACGGTGTCAATAATTTGAAAACGGAGGGAGTACACCGCCGAAATTTTACCAGACGGCTCCACCTTCTGCTTCCAGCTGCCAAGAACATTCTTTCAAGCATGAGTATACAGCTTTCTGCTTTGCCAATAATGAAAAATGCTATACATTCGACTACCTTATCTGCGTACAAGCTTTCCTAATTCTTGGGCTTGAAGTTGAATAAGAAATAAAGAGCTCTTAACAGCTGATCTCTTCGAGAACAAGATATTGTAGTGCTATCGAGTATTTAGCTGCTCTCGCTTCCCTGGTTCCACTTTCTTCACCGCCAATGTTCTTAAGTATGTACGATCCTGTACTGTCACCTACATGAAGACAGAGATTAAATTGTGTAAATAGCCTCTTGCAAAAATACAGGGAAAGGTTGCATATAAAAGATCTAAAGTGGTCGGACCCTTCCTTTGATCCTATAGGCCTACACAAGCGGGAGTTACATGCATCAGGCTACCCTTTTTAAAAAATGCTAATTGAAGTGACATTAAATTATATCAGTCATCAAGAAAATTTAATAGAGGGCCAATTTCATGGTCGATTAAATCAGATAATCTGCAATTTTTGAAACTATTTGCAATGATATTTTGACATATTTGCCTAGATATATGAAGTTCATTACAGAAAATGGTAAGAAAATATCCCAAATACTATGTAACCCTACATGAGTGCAAAGTTCTTGTCTACAATCTAATTTTTGAGTTGATGAGTGGCAACACAAAAAAGGAACTTCATAAAAAACCCCAAAGGAACAGGGATGGTGTTTGCCTGCAGTGTTTTACCTTGGACTGCATATATAGAACTCATCCATCTCTTATAAATGAACAAAAGCCTTGGGGTATCACCTTGATGTACATCAGACAACAAAAGATTGCAAGAACCAAGCGGTCCGAGCTTAGCACTACAGGAGAATTGGAATGTCACTCCAAGCAATATACAGATAAAAAGACAATTCAAGATCAGGTGTCAACTAGATCACTTACTTTGCATGTGAAATTGCATTATGACACAGAGCTAATATGCGAACCATTGCCAGATCTCGAGCCCTAGTGTTTCCATATCTTTGTTGACAGGTCCTATTACAATTTTGAAAAGGTCAGAAAAATCAATATAAAAATGATCGAAAGCCTATAATTTCACTATGATGTCAGAGTCAACCAGAAGTGTCTGTTAAGTGATTGTATGCTATCCTAAAAGATAGCAATGTATTTGAGACATAAGGAAAGGTTTCAGTAGAGGAACTGATGATAGTATCCTAGATGAAATATGCTGAGCTGTGAGCCAATACAAAAGATATGTAATCTCCTACATGAATAACTCAAGATAGAGCACATCACAAAAATGTATCTTTCCAACTACATGTCCCCTAAATTATCATTTATTTTATTCAGAAGATATATTTGTAGATTGAAGCCATCTCATGGTTGCTGCCAATAAGGCTATTCGTGTAGCAAATGCTGAACCTGAGTGACAACCATGAAATCCGTGTTGTATGCAGATAAATGCATTAACATAAGAAAGATGGAAAGAATCTAATACCTTTCAGAGAAGAAATCTGCAAAATCATCAACAATAACTGCAGCAGGGAAGTTGTCAAGCAGGTGAAATGCAGCAAAGTACTTTTTGATTTCCTCACCATCTTCAACATACCTAGGACAGGATCAGAAAATTTAAAAACATATATAAACCATTGTTGCATAAATAGCTGCAATTCTTAAAAAAAAAAAGGGATGCAATTCAAACAAATTTGCAGACCACATACTGGGATGAAAAATGTCGAAAGTAATAATGTTCAAAGTAATACATTTCAATGAATGAGATTTCAACTTTTGTTACAACATTCAAATAACCTAGTAGAAAAAATACAGACAAAGAATAAGAAATACTCCATATTCATATTCCATAGAAATCTTACTTGATTTGTATCCTCTGAAGCGCCGGCATGGCCGGATCAATACCCTGAAAGCAAAATGGAGAAAGTTCGCAGCTCAGGAACGGAAAACAACAGTCAGCAGTCCAGCGTTTCTAACCTCTGTATATGGCCAACCTCAACCGCAGTAATTAGTAAAGATGTAAGAAAAGACTCCTCACATGAGACAAGAAAGGAGGGTTGGTCTCCAGCCTCCCCTTGCTGCAGATGAACACGACGCCGCGGCCGCTCTCCTCTGAGCGGTTCACCGCGAACTGGAAGAGGAGCGAGGTCTTCCCGCTGTTTTTGCAGCCAACGGAAAGCACAGGAGCATAATAAAGTAAGAGTACTTCGACAGTTACGGTTCAATAATGGATCACGGCGCAACGCGCGCGAAAGGAACTAGTTCGAGTAAGGCACGGGGAGTGTGGGGTGCGTACCAGCTTGGAGGGCCTGAAAGGAGGGTGATTCCGGCTTCTTCGTCTCGCCGTGGGGCGGAGGCGTAGGAGAAGAACCTCTCCACCATTGGTGAGCCGAGCGGGAGAGGGGGTGGGGGTGGGGGTGGGGGGTTGTGTTGGTGCTCGGCGGAATCACAAATTGGGGGCAATTCGGCTCATGCCACATAAAACGAAGGCATCCACAGAACGTTATTGTTAGTAAGTAGAGATCTATTTGTACGACTGGAACTTAATAAAAATTATTTTTATTTTTTAACTGATAAAACGTAGCTGAAAAATAATCTGTTACTTAATTTATTTTAAAAGGTTACTGAACTAATAAAAATTTACTGTTTGACACAGCTTCTGCTTATTAAGCTAGAAATAAGCTATACGGCTAAAGTATTCAGAAAAAATCACATTTAAACAGTTAGCTAATCAGTTTTTACTCTTACATATATATTACTTTGTTTTTTTATTTTATTTTAAAGAGAACAAGACATGAAGACAATTTTGCCTCTGATTCAGGATGAGCACCTTTCTCCTCAAATTTGAAATTTAAGCAGTTTGAATTTCAAATTAAAATTTTGTAATCAATAAATGCCACGCTTATCCAATACCAAGAGAAATTTCAAATTTTAAATTTTAAATTTCAAAATTTTAAAATTTTAAATTTCAAATGTTAAAATCAGTGCCTGCCTCGTTTGTTCACTTTTTGAGAAAAATTTCAAAAATTTTCCAGCAGTGGACATGTGTGGCCTGTTGCTGATTTTGAAATTTGAACAAATAAATATTCAGGCGTTCTACTAGTTTTGAATCCGAACTATTTTTCCGAATCAAGGCAAGGGGCAACATTGTCCTTTTCTATGTCTTGTTCTATTATAAAAAAATTAAAAAAACCAGAAAATACAAGGTAAAGGCAAATACCAATGAGCAAGAGGGTTGGACATGGCTTTTTTGAATTCCATTGTTTAGCGGTGGCTTCTGATGTATTGTCTGGCCCTCACTATTTCTAATAAAAAAATGGGGAAAAAAATAGAGCCCTGCGACCAGGCTGCTCTTCTCTCTCTTCTCCAGCCCCAGGCTGCTCCCTCCGTATCTTCGCCTCCACACTCGCACCAGCCTGCTCTCCCCCAGTCCCCGGTATACTGTGTCAAGCGCACCAGTACCTCCATCTCGTTGACCCAAATCCTGCATCTCAAACCCAAATCCGCCCCTAGGCGCTTCCCCCACCGCATCGTTGCCGGATTTCACCGTTGTGCTGCAGAATCCCTGTGCAGCGGCGGCAAATCAACTGCTGGCGGAACCAACATCGCACTTCGATGGGCTAGGCGTGCTCCTGGGCTCGTTTATTGGCGGCTAGTAACATCTTGTTCCATGTCGGCTAGTAACATCTTGGGCTCACCTTTCCCCGGCTAGTCTTGTTTGGGGAGGGTTTCTTGGTTCCTCTGGGGCTGGTCCAGTTGTTGCTGGTTTGGGGAAATCTGTGGAGAATTCTGTGCAGTGGTTTAACGCCTTTCGATTGGGAGGAGTTGGATGGCGTCGGTAGGGGGTGTTGTGGACATCAGCTCCGATGAAGAAGACTTCCCGGTGGGTAATAAACTGCCCGTCGACTGGGCGTCGGACCTTTTTGATCTGGATGGTCAGGATGATGCAATCAGGGACGATCACGATGAGCTCATGGTCATGAGTGAGTGGTCGTCTCCACCGGTGCTGCAGAAGACGGTTAAGCCTGATGATCTTGTGATTATGAGTGAGTTATCTTCACCGGCAGTGCACCAGAAGAAGGGCCAGTCTGGTGGTGGTTGTGATGAAGAAAGCAAAGATGGTTTTGAGGACGTCACCGATGATGATGAGTGTGTAGTTCTAGATGGTGACCCTGATAAGGTGGTCACCGTTGGCGAGGAGGAAGGGAGTGCGAGAGACAGCAGCTCAGACGAATTGCAGATAGTTGCGGAGAAAGGCCCGGTATTTGATTCCTTCCATTTTTCCCATTTAATGTGTAGAATTGCATTTGGGGGATGCCATGAAGTATCATCACTTTTTATAAGCATACATTGGAGATTTGTAGATTTAGTTGCATCGATAGTAGGGAAAGTTATGCATAAAAGGGCATATGCTATGTTTTGATTTGATATGTGTGCAAGTATCTGGTGCGATTGCATTGGACATCGATGTGTTTGTGTTTCCCCGAAATTAAGCTGCTAAGGCATTTTTGTCATGGTGTGCAATAATTTGATATCATGCACAAGCCAGAGCTAGATGCACATGGCTTTTTGTGCAATAACTTGATATCATGTTGTGATGCAAAATGTACATTGTGACACAAATAGTCATGAAATGGTCAAAGATACATTATTTGTAATGTGAAAATGTTCATGTAAGTGCATGTATAATTACATGTTCTGTTGATATCGGCAGGTTCTGGTCATTCAGTTTTATTATAGAAACATTAGTTTATCTTTCGTAGCATTCTTTTTGGTAAAGTTACAAGAGAAAATTCCTTCTTCGGCCCTAAAATTGTCACTGCTTCCTTTTTTAGCCCTTTTTGGGTTTAAACTTCCCTGTAAGTACCGAAATTTAGAATTGATTCCTTTCTTGGCCCTTCCGTAAGTTTAGGGGACTAACGGTGCTAAATGAGGTTACACATGAATCAACATAAGTTTTATTTGCATTTGTTTTAATCTGCCTATGTACGGCTTTCGTGAGAAGGTGGTCGGAAATGGCCTTGTTGTACCTCACTACTAATCATGTGATGGTCAATAATTACTAACTATGTTGGATTGATCAATACACAAATGCAAACGAAAATTATGTTGGTTCATTTTAGATAATGGGTAAAATGGTCATTTCACCTCTGACTTGGCACCGTTAGTGCCCTAACTTAACGAAAGGGCCAAAAAAGGAACCAAATCTAATTTCGGTCCTTAGAGGGAAATTCAAAACTAAAAGGGCCAAGGAAGGAAGCAATGATTAGGGCCAATGAAGGAATTTTCTCTTGCATCAAATAATTACATGTCGAGCTTTGAGGGACTTTTGATCTGTACCTTCAAACTAGTCCTACATGTCCTACATCAAATAATTACATGTCAGGTCTGATTCTACATGTCATTGATACAATGTGGTGGTATATCTGAAAAGTGCATCTATAGTGATGGTATTTATGGAATTATTCCAAATAATTGCCTACTCTTCTACAGCTAGCGTGCAGGGACTTCCCTCATTCACGTCACTTATGTTCAAACTTTCCCTTCAACACTACTTCCCATGCGAAGTATTGTAACATGGTCAGTGATAGCCTTTCGCCCTTTGATGTTTTTGGCAGTAATACTATGAACATTCAAGCAGATTAACCAATAAATTTATTTGATGAGATATTGTTGTTATTTTTCAAATGCAGTGCCACTGTTTCGTATGTGACACTCCAGCTCCATGCAAATATTGGGGTAATGGTGCATCAGTTACTGAGCATTGCCATGCTACAGATAAGGAGGGACGGTGGAAACAACTGAGGCAAGCATTTAAGTGCAAAAGCATGCCAGCATCTGGTCCAGAAAAACACCAGAGTGTAACATGTTCAACAATGATGTCACCTGGACAGCAAAGTATGTCTTTTGAAGTTGCAGTCCCACAATCGCTTCCATCAAATATGGGTCACCATTCTGTTGCTAACCAAAGTCCTCTTCTATATGATGTGAGCCAAATCCAACAAACGAATTCCTCAGTTAGAGTCTCAGTGTGTTTAGCTGGAACTGTCAGTACACCTAGAGCTGGAAGAGGTACAGCAAATGCTCACATCCCACAAAATGCTCATTCGCATGCAGTATTCAAAAGAGTAGGGTCTTTCCCTCCATCTCACACAACCACAAATGCTAACCGGTTTGGTTCAGCTACTACTCCAGATAATTCTCTGATATACCAGGCCTTGCCAAATGTATCTCGGCCAGTTCAAGTTGCGCCAAGAACAAATGCTTTCACTGGTACTGCTCCGGACAGTGTCCCTTTGAGATCTTTTAGTGCTCCACTAGCATTTCAATCACAACAAGGTCAGCCATCAGCATATGGTCAGGTTACCCCGAATGGAAACAATATTACTGAACCACACCTTTCACACTGCACCTCACTTACGGCTCAGAGAACACAGTGCCTGGATGAACCAGTGATTGATGTTAGCACAAAAAGCTGGAAAGACATACTTGCTTGTGTGGCATCTGATCTGGGGGTACCAGATTATAATAATAGCACCACAGAACCTCAGCATGTAACAGCTAACTCAGGACCTGTGTATTCCACAGCAAATCAGGGGTTGGGTCTTCAACATGTGCCTGTTGCAGCAACAGATAACTTGGCATCTTCTCATGCACATGATCTACTGAATCACACAACAGGCGGCAATGTTCAGGCAGATGGTCTTCTGCAAACAACAGTGGGCCTGCACCATCTTAATTGCCAGAGCAATCTTGGGCCAAATGAAGCTCAGATAAATAATTATGCAAATGGCCCCGCAGACGATCTGGCGATAGAAACTGCTCGTCAGCTTGAGATATCAAGACTGGAGTCAGACATTCTGTTTGAATTTGATTATGGTTACGAGTAGTGTGATGGCAGTCTGCCTTCGCGTTTCTGAGCTCCATGAATAATTGAAGTGGTAGCATCGACATTCCCCTTTGTAGGTTTTCCTTCACAGGAGACAGGGTGGAGATGTTCCATGTACAGTTTGTAGATTGTGTGGTATAAAATGTAGTCCTTCGGTGGTGTTTGCATGCCTCTTAGGCTAAGATGTTATGCCTAGGAGAGGCTTATATGTTGACAGTTTTGCCCTGAAGTTGGAGGGCAGAATATCAGCTTCCTGACTGATGGTAATACATTTACGGGTTCGTACTCTAATGACAGAATGCATATTTGAGATAGTACTAAACCATTGTTATACCCCTTAAAATATCAATGTGAAATGTTCAGGTTCATATATTTGTGTTTGGTATCACGTCCCTGGCCGCTGGACCATGTTTGAAGCAGTACCCTCAACCATAATCAGATGCATAGTGTTTTGTTCACCTCAACAGCCATGCTCAAACTTTACGGTTCTTCTGCACCTAAATTTTCGTTTTTTTTTTTTACATTTGAGTCCAGTATTGTATTTTAACGAGAGCCTCCGCTCCTGTGAAACAAGGCCTAGGTCCGACCACCGTCCTCCCCATTGCCTGGGCTCGGTAGTGGCCTTCGCCACTGGATCAAATTTGCAAATCGTGCAGGGCAGCAGGAGCCAATTTGGCTGGCTGCTCGCGCGCTGGTGGACCATGCTTACACTAGGTAAAATAGAATTAGAGAATTCTTTGTGTGCCACTGAAAAAATCTTCTAATTCTTTCTTAATCACTGAAAAATGTGTTATAAAAATACCCTGAAATACTTTTTCATCAAAGATGTAATCTGAAACTAATTTTTATAAAATAGTATATCATAAAAGAGAATTATTGAGATTTTCTCAGAATTTTATCAAATTCTTAAACACAAATTAAGGTAAGTTAAATTCATGTGAAAATTTTAATTCACAATATGTGCGAAATTTGCAGTTGAGTTAATAACAAAATTTTTTTATCACTATCTGTTCTATCACATAAAAATTGGTACAGATAAAGAAGTAATGGAAATTGTGTTTCATTAAACCATACAAAAGTTTTGAAAAAAAATCCCTAAAAAATAAAAAAAAAATCTCTTAGGAATGCCTTATAAGGGAAAGAAAATCTCAACTGAGGGCACATAAAGGAAAACAAATTTTCCAGTGGCTGAGAAGAATACATCAGAAAGCAGAGTGCACAAGTCCATGTGACCAAAGTACAATACTTACTAGCAAAGAAATGGAGATTTGACAGACACTGCTGTCAGAATTGTATCCTTTAAACAACCAAGTTTTAAATTGACAACAGTAAAATCTATTCTGACATCATCAACTAAAATCATTTTTAAGCTATAATATCCATCCTAACGTCGTCAGCCAAATTTCATCATCAATGTTGAGTTCGTAACTGCATAGTAGTCATAAAAAGTAACTCCTACGTTCATCCATTTTTTTTAATTGTACCAACATCCCTCCTTCAGATGCAATCTTGAATAGCAGAATTGACAACTGCTTTCGAAAAAAAAGTGAAAAGGATCGAGTACAAGCCAATGTTTTTACACCAACAACATTGCAACTAGTTTGCATATGTTACAAATACAACAATATGCGACAGCTAAAGTTAGGATCATCCTACAAGGGCTCTGCCTCACTTCTAATTCAACTCAGCCTGTCTATCAGAAGAATTTGCCAAATTTTATATATTTGAATAAAATGAGTAGTTAAATATAATCTTAAAAATCAACGGCGATAACAATTCGAGAACGGAGGGGCAAGTCCAGTGCCTTCGATGCTATCATCCCATCCTCGTGAATTCTCTCTACTCCATATCAGGCTGGCCTTAGCATTTCAAAGCACTGTCACGGCGGGTCGAAGGCGTAGTGCATGTCCACGGCTGCGGCGATGTGCCACGTGCACCGCGTCCCCTCGCGGAAGACGACGAGGTCGCCAGCGCCGAACTCCACGGCGCGCTCCGGCGAGCCCTTCACGGTGGCCGTCACTTTCCCTCGCACGATGTAGCACGTCTGCCGCGCGCCGTAGTTCAGCGCGTACCGTCCGCGAGGTCCGCCCCACCTGCAGTTTCCGACGATGAACAGCTGGTGACTTTAAGGCACTCCAACGTACACTGGCAGTAAAAGTATAGCAGGCGAGGACTGAGCATTCGTGGTGGTGCACTCACTTGGGCCAGGTCCTGACGCCGAGCTCCGACAGCCGGGCCGCCGCCGGGCTACTCTCGACGGTGATTGCGCCGGCGGACGCATCGACGTTCGCGCCAGGCTTCTCTGAGCCGGAGCTCGAACTCGAAGCCATGGACGTCGCGGAGATGGATGAATGCAGTTTGCTGAGAATCATTTCAGTTTGGTTAATATAGTAGGGGAGGGCAGACGCCGTGGCGTGTGTCTCTGTGACTGCTCTGCACATGGTAGCGAGCGCTTCGCCGCCGCCGTCGTGCAGCGCATCTCGACATGTCGGCGGCCGGCAGGACGACTTGTTTCCGTTCTGCGTCGTTGCCCGTGGGGCATGGTCAGAAGCGCTGACCAGCGGCCGGTCGGTCTACGCCGTGCGGCATATCGGATTGGGCTCTGCATTGACATGGCCCATGTCTTTGACCTTACGTACACGTTCAAAATCAGAAACCAAAGGCTGCTATGAACTTTGCAATCCTCATCCCTGATGTCACTAAATCTGATTATAAAAAAAAATGGTGGTCCAACTCACACGCTCAACTGTTGAGATTTCAGAATTCTCTAAATCAGAGGACTTCTCTCGAGCTTTATTTTATCCAATCAAACATATTCTAGATACGTAATTTCAAGTGGCAAAATAAAAATAGAGATACAAATAGAAGGAAATAGAAACTGGTCAACAATTCCTTGTGCTGATTGTCTCGCACTACCTATCCCCCATCACCAACTGAACCATGCAATTGATGCTCGCCATATTTGAACCAGTGGACTTATAGAAAAGACATGAGTATTATTTACTTTCTTTTTAATATGTAACTGACAGTTCAAGTGGCACATTGTCTAGCCCAGGAACTTAGCCAGGCGTGGATCAGACTGCCACGGCAGACCAGGCCGTGCACCAATCGCCCGGCATTTGATGGCCGCCTGCACCATGAACAGCAAGCTCAGCAAATCGTCTTCAGATGCATTCTCAGAGCAGAAGGAAACTAGGCTTACCACTTGACAAGCAAAAGGCAACATCTTTTCAGGCGGCATCTCAGTGGATACTCCTATGTAAGATGAAGATGCACAATGAGAAACCTAAAGATCGCAATAAATCATCGACTGTAATGTAGTAGCATATGGCTGGTTGTTGAATGAAATATGGATCAGTAAGCTAATGAAGATACTCTTGAACCCATACCCAACAAAAAGCATTGCAGCTGGTTGGTTGTTTGAACAAATCTCTGGCAATTATTTTTTTTTTAAAAAATATGTAATTTCTGCTCATTAAATAAGCATTGATGAAGATAACGAACAACATAAACATCATGGAAAAATTACTAATTCTCACCATGAAGTACCGCTCCTATAAATGCATCCCCACATCCAGTGGTATCAACAAGCTCTGAAGCTGGAATGTTCTCTGCTGTTCCTATTAGAAGTCTTCCAAATATTGTTCCAAGCCCTCTTCCAGAAAGTCTCATGAACTAAAATGCGATAAAATAATAAAAAGAAATGGATTTAGAGGAGATGCATCAAATACATCTCCCTTTGGATGATTCGACAACCTATTAAAAATGAAGCATCATCTCACTTTGGTTGATTCAACAAGCTATGGAAATCAAGCATTCTCACACCTTGGATGATACACAGGTTGGCAGTATGTTATCTTTAGGCACTTCTAACTTCAATGATTCAGCAACATTCTCTATGTCTGCTGCGTCTGTGCCAGAATCATCACCTGTTTTGAATTCAGCAAGTAAATAAATCGAAGTTCTAGTCCCAAAGGTTTCTTAAATTTATTCTGAAAATATCAAAATTAACTACCTTGCTGGCTCCTCTCAATCATCATGCAACCATTTTCTCCAAGTGTAATAATTACAAATTTTGCACGAGGGTACTGCAGAAGGAGCTCTAGTAGTGCAGAGGGTATGGATGGGATCGATGTCCACTTCTTTAAATATGAAAATCATTGTGATTAGTATGTGGAAAAAACCAATGCCATTTCATGAAAACCAGTCATGAATTATAACCTCATAATAGTACCTCAGGAAATTTTGCCGAGCAGATAATGTAGCTTGCTAGACTGAGCATACCCTCCAATTCTGCCTTTGTTCTTTCTGGCTCTGCATCAACCAATATTGGAATCTTCACCTGATGAGCCTGTACATTTCTGGTTTATATCAAGAAACAAATTAAAGTATGATTTTTTTTTTGGAGAGGCTACAGTAGTGTAATTGTATCCACAGGCAAATTGCAGAGTCTATGACACATGGCAACCCAATGCAGTTGGTGTATGCCTGAGCCAGGAATGGCAACAAGAAAACATAGACGTAAGATTTGCATTAATTTGGTTTCTAACGTATATTTTAGTTAGTTGACTAAAATGTTTGGTAGCTAGGCTCAATAATCCTAATCGGTTTGGAGTTGTTAGAACCACCATTTATTATAGGTTGAGGCCTGACAATAAAATTAGGCAGCAAGCACAGTATATGTATACTGGGAATCCAGGATTTGTGAAGATTGATGTTGCAAACTTGCAACATTTCAAAAAACATTTACCTTCCTAGCAACAGCCACTGCCATCTCATGTTGATATCCATCTAGAAATAACAAATTTACATCTTGTAATGCATCTGACAAACTTGACATCGATAAATCTCTAGGAACCATTGAAGGGCCCGACGTGATTACACATGTACGAGTTTTCCTGCAGATGTAAAGCATCGATCATAAATATATACATGATGGAGTTACGTTATAAGCTGATTCCGTAAGTATGGATTTAAACTGTCCAAATAATGCAATGCTAATAAAATTAACAGCTTTCCCCTAAAAAAAAAAGATAAAATTAACAGCTTCAACTATCAATCAGCAACCAGTGAGGAAAAGGAAATATCTAAACTTGCAATTTCTGAAAGCAGAAGTAACACTATAAAATAACTTATGAGAACAGATGAAAGTAAAAATTGAGATAAAACTGATGAAAACAATTGGTTTTGTATAGGACAATATCATACGGTTAGACATAAATAAGCCTAATTTGTTTGCGGCACCTCCTGAACAAAGTTTTATTTGTATAATTTATCTGCATCCAACTGTCGAGTTAAGATTCAATCAGTTAACCTCAAATAAATTAACTACAACTATATATAATAAAATACTATTTGTGTTTGCAGTAAGGAGAGAGAAGTATGCTTACGTTTGCTTATCAATGATGACATAGCTAAATGTTGTGTTCCCATCATCAGAAATCTGTAAATATAGCATCAAAAGAATATGAGACAGAGAAAATGTTCTAAACAATTTGAACACAGAGACAGTTCACAAAGTGGGCATAGCAAGTAGAAGCTTGACAACTCTACATTTTTCCTTGATTCCTTACACTCAAGGACATGATATATAAGAATGTCTGTGTACTTGCCAGACATCTTTCCCCAGGAAGATATTTATAAATTTCGGTGAATTTCTGGTTTGGACTGGGATCAGATTGAGTGGAAGTTTGATTGGGAAGAAAAAATGTACTTTTTATCTTTTTTTGGCGATGAAAAAAAGCAGAAATTATTGTTCCCTTCAGATAACAGTGATATGACTTGTTTTGCACGTTCAGCAAGCAAAGATGCCCAAGTCAAGAGCCTTACTATAACATGAGATATATCAATTCCAGTCTCCTTTAGCTCTTGAAGAACAGTTGTTCCGAATTCATCGTTGCCCACCTGAAAAAGAACACATTGACTTGGTGAAATGCGTACCGATCAATTATGACTTACGCCACCAAAGCTTACCGCTCAGAAAAGCACAGTAGGACTGACAGCAACAGGTTCAAGATGAACAGAGTACGCTGACAAGTTAATTACCTTGGAAATGAGCCTTGTGTTGAGACCGAGACGAGCTGCACCGGTCAACGCGTTCCCGGCGTTCCCACCTCCAGATATCTGCGACGCCACACCGGCAAGAAAAGGTCACACCTCAATGCCGCGAATCCGAGCTCACCGCGGGACAAGCGACTCTCACGAGATTCATAGATGACGGCTGAAGAAGATCGCCTCACCTGAAGCCCACCGGTGCGGATCTTGTCGTCGGGCCGCGGGTACGCGTCCACCGTGGCGAGGTAGTCCAGCGTCACCAGCCCGCAGCCCAGCTGCAACCAACCAAGAACGCGACCACAGGTCAGTCACAGCGAGCAAACCAACCAGCTAGCGTGCCACGCACTGCCGCGCTCGGATGTCGGATCGCGTGTTGATCCGGCGCGGGGAGAAGGGAACGCACCACGACGCGGTTGCTCGCGGCGACAGTGGCCGTGAGCCGGCGCGCCGGGTCCGCGGCGCGGAGGAAGCACCCATGGCCGCCGGGCGCAGCGGAGCCGAAAACGGACGCCGGCGGCGGCGAGAAGCGGACAGGCGTCGTCATGGCGATGCCTGGTGCGCTGTGGGACAGGAAGCCGGCCGGCGAGGCTGGAGAGGGCGGACGGACGGACGGAGCGGGGGGTGTGTGGGAGACTGGGAGTGACAGAGCCCGGAAGCAGGAGTGGGAAAGGCGTCTTTGCCTCTGACGCCGACCGCGCCTGCTACTCCTCCAGCCGAGTGGTCCACGTCGCGCGACCAGATCGGCTCATGCTATACGCCGCTCTCCGGAAACTCTAGCGCTCGGAGGATCGATCAATCGCGGCGACAGCGAGCTCCTGATAGGTGAGCCTGACTGAGAGCTCCGTGTCGCCGGATTTGGGACGAGCCGTGTCAGGGGACGCCTACCCGCGACAGCGTGAACTTTTCCCGATCCGGATGGGGGCTGGGACGAACCGTTTGGTGTGAGTCCGACGCGACCGGGGAACGAACGAGGCCAACTGGGCAATCGATGTCAGAAACTGTTGTTTGCTTTTTTCCGGGCTACAATTACATGAGCATCAAAATTAGTTGAGCCACAATAAAACTCCCTTTGGGACATACTCCTTCCATTCTCTAAATAATGTTGTTTAGAACATCATAATTAATTTAAAATTAAATTAATTATATTATACTAAACGACACCATTTAAACAATAGAGGCATAAGAAATTTTATATAAATTAATTTAATTTCACATGACAAAAAATGGGCCTTAAGGCCCTTATCCTCAAAGCAGGCCCATTATTTGGCCCAACACAAGAGTCCACTAAAACTGGCCTAGCCCAATTTCTCCACAAAAGCCCTTCTCCGAAATGCGCCCATTCCCCATTTCCCCAACTATAAAAACGGCGCCACACGCACAGACTCCTAAACCCTAGCGTCCCACCGGCTTCCACTGCTCACACTCGCGCCGCCGCCGCCGCAGGAAGCAAGCAGGCAGGATGCCGGCCGGCCACGGTCTGCGCTCGCGGACGCGCGACACCTTCGCGCGCCCCTTCCGCAAGAAGGGTTACATCCCGCTCACCACCTACCTGCGCACCTACAAGATCGGCGACTACGTCGACGTCAAGGTGAACGGCGCCGTCCACAAGGGCATGCCGCACAAGTTCTACCACGGCCGCACGGGACGCATCTGGAACGTCACCAAGCGCGCCATCGGCGTCGAGATCAACAAGCAGGTACGGAGCATGTAGATCCCCATTTCTCGGTCGCTATGTGAAGGCACTGACTGAGGTGCTCGCAGCTGTTGAAGTGTTTGCGTATGTTAGTAGCGTCATCTAGATGCGAGTTTGTTTTGCAATTGCAGTAGCACGAATGGGAGCTAGAGACATCTGTGTTTGGAATATCAGTGTAGTGTAGATCTGTCATGCATATGGAGTCTGAATGTTGGTATTTTATTTGATCTAGTTACTGCTGGGTTCATGACATTCTAGTTACTCTTGGGCATTTGGTGGGTTATTAATTTATTATGGTTCAAGTTACGTGTCCTTTGCCATAGTTGTGCTGTAATTACATAATGTAGGCCATTAAGCTCCCACGTTGGATATCATTTTGATTTGTTTTCATTCAGTTTTTCCACAGCAAGTAATTTTGGCTTGAACTGTGTTGATCTAGAGTTTTTAAACTTAACTAGGAATAAAATTTATTTAGCATAGCTATGCATTCTTTTGATGTGTTCGAGCTGAGAGTTATGTACCTTGCCTTGTGCAGGTTGTAACTGTGTATTGTTTGTTGCAGAAGGGCAACCATTTCACTCTTGTTCTTATATGCATAGGGTTAGGACACGTACTCCCTCCGGTTTTAAAATATTGACACCGTTGATTTTTAACATCAACTTTGACCATTTGTCTTATTAAAAAAACATATGATAAATATACTACATTTTGTTATAATTTGCTTTACCATTAATAATGGTATTTGAAACATGAATAATCATTTTACACATTTGGACAAAATTTTTGAATAAGATGAATGGTCAAAATTGATGTTACAAGTCAATGGCGTCAATATTTTAAAACCAGAGGGAGTGTTTGTGTATGAGAAATGAATGTGCATAACAATAAGTTGTTTTAATTTCAGGTGAATGGGCGCATCATCAGGAAGCGTATCCATGTCCGTGTGGAACACGTGCAGCCATCCAGGTGCACCGAGGAGTTCCGCCTGAGGAAAGCCAAAAACGACCAGCTGAAGGCGGAAGCCAAGGCGCGTGGTGAGGTCGTCAGCACCAAGAGGCAGCCGGAGGGTCCCAAGCCTGGATTCATGGTCGAGGGTGCCATGCTTGAGACGGTCACTCCCATTCCGTACGATGTGGTCAACGATCTCAAGGGCGGTTACTAGGATGTTTGGCCTTTCTGCCTGCTGTACCAGTTCAATCTATGCCACTCTGTTCAGCACAATTTTGCTCTCTAAGGGCAGTAGTCTGGACCTATTCTGTGTTGAAAAATTTTGTGACGTAGGTTGCAATCCTGAATTACGCAGAATGCAATATACCACCGTGATTTTTGCTTCTGAGAACGAAGATGTGCATGTTTTAGTCCGGCCCTTGTTTGGATTCCATCGATGGATTCAAGCTGTCTATTACATCATGGTTATCTATAGTTTCGTCAATGCTTTGTCTCAGAGCTCGTGTCAGTCGCCCATCCTGTACATTCGAGGGAATGGATCTACGTTGTTGTTGTCCTTCCTCGATTCTTCTCCCAACTTTCTGCAAGCCAGTCAGCTTGCTTGCTAGCTTGGTACTACAATGGGTTCATTGATTGTTTCAAGATGCAATTTGTTCCGTGCGGTTGTTAGTGACATGAAGCTTCTGGGACTAACTCCCGTGCCTTCATTGACATCTGCAGCTCTGCCAGTGTAGCTAATGCAGCTTAGATTGGCGTTTTGCTGGAGTCGCTGCTCTGTTACAGTGTTGCTACGGGTCGTATCAGGCGAAGTTGTAGAGGCTTCTGCGTCTCCCGTATGATCCGCCCATGTGCTGCCTCTATCGTCAAGCAACCAGCTTTGAAGCTCAGGCAGCTGCATCTCCTACGCAAGCAATCACCGCCCAGATGAGACATGGCTGTTTTCTTCTAATTGCTGGCAATGTTAAACTTCATGATTGGTTTCTCCTACACGGTACCGCAACTAACAAGTTGTCCTGCTGGTAATTGCAATGGAAGAATCTCGTAGCCCGCTGGAATTCCTTGCGTTCCGATGTGTCAGTAGAACACGGTTTTCTTTCGGGACCTGGGACGGGACATGGTTTCATTCAGGCACGACTCTAGAAAAGTGAAGTGGACATCAACCAATGGCGTTGATCACGAATGTAAGGGCAGGCAATCGGTGCTGCGACGATATTTGACACCTCACGGAGGGCCGACAAACGCGGGTTTTTTTTTGACTTCGTTCTCAGGTGAGAACGCAGGTGGAGGTGTTCGAGCGCCTGGGGAGGCTCGACTGTGTTTTTCGGAGGGGGAGCTTCTTTGTCAGTTGGTTTCCGGAGAGCATCCTCGTCGGAGGACGTAGATCTCCGTTTTTTCTAGGCCCGGCCGGGTGCGCAGGGGTGAAAACGTGCATAAAAAATAGGCAAAAAATAGCGAGTATCGGATCAGATTAGAATCGAACTTAATTTTTAATTTTTTTAAACTAAAATTTAATTAGAGCTAATTAAATTTACAAAAAGATCTGCGGATCAAAGTCTTTTCATCACCCGTAGCGGGTGTGTGAGTTGCAGCCGCCTTAGTCCTTGGCAGTTAAAGGGTCTCAACTGAGATGGAGCAAGCGTTAAGATCTTTTTTGCTATTATTCAGGTAACTTTGAATCTAATTAGCAAAAAATCATAAGTTAGTAAAATGCTTCGTGCATCCAACACCGATCATGTCTCAAGCCTCTGAAATCCCAGTGCCGGCCCTGACCACACTCCACACACACAGTGATCGAGAATCATACCACAGCCACAAAACGTGGAAGCATCAGACAAACTTTGTGCCACGCAAAGCAAAGCGAGCGCGATGGGCTGATGGTTGGAAGGAACCTACCGGAATCCTTGGTGTCCCTGTCTTGAGATTCTTGTTTTGTCAATGGGGACTATTATTTCCGTCGTTGTCGTCGGAATCCGATACTCTTTTTTTCTTAAATTAATGTCATCCCTGATTTTTAACATTAACTTTAACTATTCGTTTTATTCAAAAAATTATTAAATTATTTAAAATTTGAAGTTGTAATTCTAATAATTCAAATTATAATAAATATATAATATTAATCAATTTTTTTAATAAGATGACCGATCAAAATTGATATTAAAAGCCAAAAACGACATCGATTTAAAAATAAATGAGTAATATTTTTTTACTATGATTTACTCCGTATTGAAAATAGTGACATTTCGAGATCGCTAGGAGTAATTTTTTAGTTCGACTGAAACGTCCTTTTTGAAATGTAGAATATTTACAGAAATTTTACAGCAATCAATTCAATTTTACAAGAAAAACCGCAGAGTTTAGAAAAGACTACTTTGTTTCAAAAGAGCCTAAGATTCACAAACGAAAGGGTCTTCTTTAGATTCTAAAATTTTCAGTAGATTTTTTTTTTCAAATGTTTGTTCAGTAGCGGGGTTCTTTAGACTCGTTTTAGAAATTGAATCCAATTTTACTTGTATTTAAATAGATATTTTCTTTGCAGACATTCGTAAGATAAACTACGGTCGACTTAAAGATAGGCTATAGACCGAAAATAATTAAAGCACACCATGAGGGAAAAAGCGTAGAGAAGAGACCGGCGGCCCCGACGGTTCAGCGGGTGCAAGACACACAGCAATTCCGCAATTCTTGCATGCGATGGACATATTCCCAAACAAACTCCGGCGACCGGAGCCTGAAACGTGACAACAATTTGTGTCCTCCCCTCCTTTCCCTCCCTCCCGGCTTCGTTACACCCTCTTCTACGCGCGAACACTGCATGGGACTATGGGAGAATGCTCTCGACCTCGGAGCATTTTTCCCTCCCAAAAGGCAGAAACCCAAACACCAAACTATGTACAGACCGGACGGACGTCCCCGTGTCGGAGGTAGGCGTGCGAGTCAGCACCGCAGCGCGGCGGCCGCCTCGTGCACCAGCGAGCCCGTGGCCTGCGCGACGCCGTGCGCCTCTCGCTCCGCCTCTTCCCGGCAGTAGCCGGCGCCGGACATGCGGCGCACGAACGCCGCGAACCGGCGCCAGTTGTCCGGGTGGAAGAGGTCGGGGCCCATTCGCAGGTACGTGAACGCGACCATCCGGTCCTCGGCGGCGCGCTCGGCGGCCGTGGCCACGACCTGGTCGTGCGCCGCGCCGTCGTACCGCGGCAGCGCGTTCTCCCCCGCCAGCGCGACGCCCGCG
>BCLF01000017.1:3636996-3686944 GCA_001602275.1 Zoysia japonica
GGCTGCGGCCACTTGCCGCACCAGGCCCTCGGGCCGGCACTGCGCGTCCTGCGGCTGCTCGCCGTCGCGCATCTCCACGCAGGTGAAGTTGAGCACGGCGCCGTGCCGCGCCAGCGCGCGCGCGACCGGGAGGTACCCGTCGCGGTGCCGCGTGTTGTAGTACCCCGCCGTCAGCTCCGCCGCGTGCGACCGGGTGCCGTAGTGCCAGTGGATGCCGGCCACCTTCACGGAGACCGCGACGCCGGGGGTGGCGGCGGCGCCGAACACGGACGTCGCGCCGGACAGGACGCGGTCGCCGTGGTCCAGGAGCATCTGCGAGTACCACGACAGGAAGAAGTCGCCGTACTCCGTGCTCCACCCGCCGTTCTCGCGCTTGAAGAAGAGCGTGTCCTCGGGCCAGCTGTTGTAGCCTCCGGCGTCGGTCGGGGGACCGGTGCCCCACTTCGGCTTGCCAGCCGCCTCCGCTGCCGCCTTCAGGCTGCTGAGCATGAACTGAAGCAGAGGAGAAAAATGTCACAAAAACTTTCTTTCTGTGCGGAAAGAGAGCAGACCAGATCACTACTTAATAGTCATTCGGCTCAAATCAACTACTATACCCTGTCGTTGCATTGGAAGGCGCCGATGCCGGGGAACCTCCAGGTGCCGTTGCTCTCCGGGTAGGACGGGTAGCGCAGCTCGCCGGCCGGGCCCATGCCGACTTGGATTTCCTGCAAACATGCAATTGTTGAAGGCGGCGGTTGGGGCAGGGCAGGGAGGAGACGGAGGAGAGGGGCGTACGACGATGGTGTTGCCGAGGTAGTCGGCGAAGTGGTCACGGAAGGCGCGCATGAAGTCGGTGTAGCACTCGACGGGCGTGCGGCCCTTGAGGACGGGCATGGCGTCGCAGCCGAGCGAGACGTACTCGAAGTTGCGGTTGCCCCACTGGTCGGTGTAGCAGAGGTCGTTGTCCCTCTCCATCTCCTCCACCACCCACCTCGGCAGCGGGATGCTGGTGCACGCAAGGAACACCTTACACTCGGTCGGGCATGGGATTTGCAAAGAACGCAAGGAACAGAGGGGAGAGGAACGTGGTGTTACTTGACGGAGTCGCCGACGTTGCCGCCGCACTGGTGGAAGGACATGACGGCCTGGACCTTGAGCCCGGCCTTGCGCGCCATCTCCACGAGCTCCATGTACCCGGCGAAGTTGTATTTACCAGGGCCCTCCGCCTCGACGACGCCCCACCACACGTCCACCATGACGCCCTCAACGCCGGCGCTCTTGAGCGCCGCCAGCGACGCCTGCACGGCCTTGCGCCGGTTCAGCTCGCTTCCGCACTTCTTCACGGTGTCCAGCGGCATCATCACGAACACCGGCACGCCGCTCCTCCTCCCAGTTTCTGTCGCGCCCTCCGCCAGTGCCTGGCACGCGACCTTCATCGCTGGACGCCCGGGTGCCACCGACTGCTCGCGGCACGCCTGCCTCTGCGTCCTCAAGCCGGCCGCCTGCGACGCTGGCCTCCTCACGGAAGAGACCGACGCCGGGGCCGCCGCGACACGCAGGGACGTGCACGGAGCGACGGACGACGCCGCCGCCGCGGTGCTCGGAGCAAGGTTAAAGGCCATGGCTTTGATCAACAGAACAGGGGAGCTTCTGATCTTGTTTGTTTGGGATTGGGTTCTGAACGACCTTTTTTAATTTGGCGGAAGAGAATGATCGACCAGATTGTTTATTGGGAGGAGGAGGAGGGGAATTGGGGGAATATATCCAAAAAATATAAAATTTAATTACTCAATGGGTGGAGGTCGATGGGGAGGAGAGGGGCAGCGGCCGCGTTTAAATAGGAGGAGGAAGGCGGGGCTGGGCAGGTGGAGGAGGAGAAATCACACGCGCCGCGTGGGAGCGAGAGGGCGCGCGACAGGTGGGTGGTCGTCGGAGGTCCGTGCGGTCCGGATGGGCCTGGCCGGTGAGGATGGAGGGGCGCGATTGGCTGGGACCGGACACGTGGTGCGGCGGGGACGCTTGGTGGGACCGGACGCGTGCCAGTTACTACCGGTTTCGTTGCGTTGGATTATTGGAGTCGCCACTAGATATGAGGAACTGCTTAATTTAGGCCGACTAAACTAAATGATGAATTTGCATCATCTTCGGGGATACTTGAGGTTCCTTCGTTGGTGGCCAGTACTTTACTTTCGCACAAAACACTTCGGACATACTCTTTCATTTTTAAATTGATATCAAGTCTTATTCAATTTTTTAATAAATTTTATATATTTGTTATGATTTAATTTATCATTAGAGTTATTTGATTCAACCAGGTGATTGCTCATTGTCAAATTTGAAATGGCAAAATAGTCAGATTATTCTTATATTTATCAATATAATCACGAAAATATATATCTCCTAAATATTTACCAAGCAGCATATATGTGATGCAAACAGCAAATTTCACTTTCTTTTCCAACTCTTCACGTAAAATTTTACATATTTGAACTAATTTTTTTGAATAAAACAAATGACCAAGTTGATACTTAGAAGTCACCGGTGATATAAATTTAAGAATAGAGGGAGTACTTGAGGTACAACTTATTTTCAACTAATTTACAAAAATAAACATAAGTTGTGATAAATAACAAATTTATTTCATAGCTTTTTCAACAGCGCCTCAGAATGAAATAAAAAATATTTTATTTTTTAACTACTTTTCACTCACTGTGAAAATAAATTATTATTTTTAACAAATTCCAGCTGTACCAAACAAAGCCTATAATAGTTGAACTCCATCAAATGATGAACTGTTTTCCTCACTGGGAGAGAGATACAGGATGAACGCTTAATGCCAATTTATGTCATGGTATTGGAGCATCTCTAATGATTTTATCTAATCCATGCTGGATTCGACTCTCTGTGATGAGAGAATGAGAGCAATCTGATTCAAATATACCCTTAACCAACGAGTAGTATCCATTAATAAAGAGTAATTCAGAATCTGATCCTATTTTTTGTGCATATATTGATTTCTAATCCAACACCCGTGCTAACGCTACGGTGACAACAAAAACAATACGGTTACATATCCATAGTCATATCCTCACTGCAAAAGCACTATATCCGGTACCTTGAACTCCTTCCAACCGCATCCAAAACACCTGTATTCATAGTAATTATAAGCCCATATGTTATTTTTATCAGAGGGATTTAAATATTACGATTGCAAAAGAGATCAAACTGGAAAACAACTACTATCTTTGTTTTAGAAAAAAAGATCAAGCAGCTTGTTCATAAATGTCATGCCAAGTCTCACAACTGAATTCTATTTCATCTCAGGTAACAGTAGATAAGCCCTCACTTGTAGTTCATCTAAGACTCATAAATTCTGTAACCATACAATTGCAATATTACCTGCATTGCTGAGAAATAGAATTCCTTTGAACAACTATCTTTCCTTTAACCAGTCTGATCCGCACTGCTCCAATACAAAGAACAAGAAGAGAATCAGCAGGCTGAAGAATAACGACCTACGATACTGTAATTTTAACCATGTCATCAACTCAAAACTGTGAAAGTAACTTATCCAGTGATCAAACTAATCGAAATTAGTCAAATCGATAGGAAACCAATCAAATCATCTTATATTCAAAATTTAAAAACAAAATTGAAAATAGTTCGGTAGACTGGAAAAACTGATCACTTTCCACTCCAAATTTTTTTCTTGCATTTGTGGTGATTTTTATGATTAGCGGTTTGTATGTTTTCTAAAAACCTGTTGTGGAGTAGTTTCCACAGCTCCATCGGCATTGTGAAGGTACTACGCCTAAGTTATGGGGATCCGGCACCAGATTCCAGGTGTAGCATCGAACCGTACCGTACGTGTCTGGCTTGAAGGAAGTACAGAAAAATAATCACTTTGTTTTTAAATTGTCGTCATTTGTTAATTTTTAATACCATCTTTAATAATTTATATTTTTCAAAATAGATATAATTACATTTTGTTGTAATTTGTTTTGTTATTAAAAGCATCTGAAGCAAAATTTATAATTTAAATTGAACTAACTTTTTAACAAGGACAAATAAGTAAAAATAATGTTCAAAGTTAATATGATGATCACAATTTTAAAATGAATGAAGTACTTCTAAGGACGGTAAAAGTCTAGATGGGTCATGCAAATTTAAACAAAAACTTTAGGAGTATATCATTTGGACAAACTTAGGTCCTTTTGAAACACAGAAATTTTATAGAGATACTACTTAGCATATAAATTTCATAAAAATTACTTCAATTTTATAGTAAAATGTAGAATTTCAGAAAAACTCCCATGTTCAGACCTTTGGGGTTCTTTCACACTTGATTTTTCATAGCTGGCGGCCCAATCCTGTCCTGATCCGGAACACCCTCAACGGTTCGGATTGAAGAGGCGGTACTGAAGCGACGGCAGAGATATCTCCAACGCTCAGGAACATGGGGCCGTCGAGAGCCCCGTGCATTTCCGTCCCCAAATTCCACCGTCTTCCGCCCACAGATTCCAAGAGCGAACAAGTGAGGCTGGTTGGATCATTTCAACTGTAATTACTCCCGTCCAAATCTACAATACTACAGGAATCGCGTTGCATCGTCAAGAAACCCACGGATTTGATCAGTTGGCTTCTGAGCCACCTGAAAATTCGACCTTTTTGCCGTCTGCCGCTAGTATCTAATCCATCATATAGACCCAAATCCAGCTGTTCGGATTCTCCGATTCTTTTCGCAGTCCAAAATTTTGATCTTTTCGCCTCTGAAGCTCAGATTTTTCTTGGGTTTTTGCCGTCACTCAAGCTGGCGACCCCGGGGTGCTCATGGACCTGCCGGAGAGCTCTGCCCCCCACGCCGACAAGGTCGGACAGGCAAGGCCGGCTCCTCGCCGTCTCGGCGCGCGCGGCCTTGTCGACCGGGAGGAGCTGGTGCGCGTCATCGCGCAGTCGCTCTACTCGCTCGGGTACCGGAAGGCAGCGGCCGCGCTCGAGGCGGAGTCCGGCGTGCCGCTGTACCCGCCCGAGCACGACCGGCTGCTGCTCGACGTGATGGCCGGCCGGTGGGACGCGTGCGTGGAGACCATCGGCTCGTTTGCCGGCATCAGCAACGCGGACCGCGCTGTGGCTGAGTTCCTGTTGTGGAGGGGGCACTACCTGGAGCTGCTGGGGATGGGGGACTCCGGGCTGCGGCCTGCGTGGGAGGTGCTCCGGCGCCGGATTGAGCCACTTAACATTGATAGGAGGTGCGTGCACTGGTTAGCACGCTCCATGGTCTCAAGTGAGGGCATGGTAACACCGGAGACTATCTTACAGTCAAGGATTGCACTGTTTTTGGATTTGGTTGAGGTATTGCCACCATGGTTTCGTGTGCCGAATGGGCGATTGGAGCATTTAGTGGAGAGTGCGGTTACTAAGCAGGTTGAATCGTGTATATATCATAATTTGCCTGATGAGATCAGTCTGTTTGAGGATCATAAGTGCCACGAAGAGCAGGTCCCCTCAAAGTGTGCACAGGTGCGAGTATCATCCTCTTTCCAGTTTTCCAACAAATGTCATAACTTACAGTAAGAATTGTGAAATTGAACTGCTGAACTCGCACAATAGAGTTGATCGGTGTGCTGTATCCTCGTTTTAATGATTATGCAGCCGGAAATGTTACTATTAGAGAACCACACATTCTTTTTGTCAAATAATGTGGGTTTGTATCATTATCTTTCCACTTGATTTCTAGACTTAGACAAACAAAAATATCAAAGCGCGTACCTTTATATTTATCTCTCTTTTCACCTGTGCTTCATCTGGTTGTTTGACCACCCCATACTCACCCTGTTAATTCACATTACCTCCTGCTGATAGAGAAAAGATAAACAATGCATAGTAGGAGCTGAATATATGCATATCTGAGTTCAAGCTGTGTGTGTACGTCAACCCAGGAAGTTAACTGCCACAAAATTGTTGGTTGAGGTTTTCCATGCATTTTCAACCGGTGCTAAATGCTGTAAATGAGTTGGGTTGTGGGCTAGGAGTGATTCATAAGGGGTGGATGTCATAACTATGTAACCCTGCTTTGAAGCACATACCTGAAACAAATTTAGTAGGAGAATTAGCAAGAATTAGGTCCCCATTGGTAGAGCTCCATGGAGCAGATTCTCAGGCAGGACTAGGAAAGATATGACAAATGCTGTTTTTAGAAGAAGTGATTCTTTGAAATGAACTAAGAGGCTAGGAGCTTACAAAAGTAGCTTCTCCTGATTCTATGAAGTGATTCTCTGTTCTGATTTCAAGAGCTTATCCTAGAGAATAAAAGAATCACTTTTAGTCGCAGAATCACCTCTCGGCAGAGATCACTTCCCACAGAGAATCACTTCTAGAGAAGCTCTACCAAAGGGGCCCTTACTCGGACCTTCCTATTTCCTTGTCAACAAAAGAATGATTTTGATCTTATTAGCATGATGTCTACGCCTTCGAACGCTGTTATACGTTATAGATGTTCAATATGTGAAATTCTCTGCACAATTACGTATGGTTCCTTGAACTATGTGCTTAAAAATGTTAGTTTTGTGATATTGTGATGGAGCACTTTTTAAAAATTTGATTAATTTCCTTGCTCATATTTTTTTTTACAAACTGGACATATTCAGGTTAATTTCTATGTATTCTTTCAGGAGCCAACAGCACTAGAAAATTTTCATGCTTGGGGGTTGGGGCTCTATTGCAAAGTTACATATTTCACATGTCCATGCCTGTTTGCAGATATTATATGGTCATAACAATGAAGTTTGGTTTGTAAGGTTCTCAAATAATGGAAACTATCTGGCAACATCCTCAAGTGATTGCACTGCCATCATATGGAAGGTACATTTCTGCCTCTCAGTGCCCCATGCAGCAATATGGAAAAAATTGCATGCTTTGATGTTTGAGTAAACGATGTCGCAAATTTATCTTGTTATTATCCTGGTGCTTTCGAAGCTAACTCACTGCTGATTAAAATGATCATACCATTTTACCTGCTTCTGGCTCATACCTGAACTAATGGACCCTGACTGCGATGCTCTCAGCTAAACTTTTCATAATGGAACAATGTGCCCAACAACAATATAGAATGATTGCATTACTAATTTTGACACTGATACATACTTAGAGCATTATCTTATGTTAGATTTAGATAGCTCTCTCCAAACGGCCCAGCTTTGTACATACACTCAGAAGTTTAAACACTGCATGCTAGCGGGCTGTTTCAGTTGACTCTTGATAGGCTACTGGATTGTTCATTGTGTCACACCCTTGGTCTCGTCCCCTTGGGAAGACTATCTCTGGACTTCTGCTAAAGTTTTAATTCTTGTACAGCATTGTAGTATACAATGGCTTGATCTTTTATTATGGGAACAATCCTGTTACTAGTAGTTTAACACACTGGGTTTTTTTTTTTTGAGCAGAAGTTTAACACACTGTTGGATCTGTCAATTTATTTATGGGTAGATAGCTTAGAGTATGGTTTGCATTAGTTTTCAAATTATTATTCATTATTCAATTGGAACATTGTGTGCAATTTGTAGTGTTCTTAATACTCTGTTGTCCTTTCTTGCTTCCCTCTTTTTTTGATATTATAACCTGTTCGTTATCCATTTTACTACGTGTACAAAGTTGTGTTGCTTGGACCTGTACATATGTTCCTTTATGCTCAAAGCGTGCTATTTCGTTTGTTAAGAAAATGCCTTTCTAACATGTTTAATAAAATTTTTCTATAATGTCCTTTCCTATCGAAAATAATGACAAAAAATTGTAATATATTTTTTCTAACATGTGTTATGTTGTGCTATTTCATCTCCTAAAGATTATCTTAATTTACACTTGTGTATGAAGAAATAAAAAAGATAGATTATATTAGGGGGTAATTTGAACCAAATGGTAAAGTTGTGGGGATAAACTGAACCATAAAATAGTTCTGGGGGTTATCTGGACTTTGGCTATAGTTGAGGGTAGTAATTTAGACTTAATCCTTTCTATCAGTATTATAGATGTCTTTTTTTCAGATAAATTCGTCAAATGCATGTTTTCATCCACAGCTATCGTTGCTTTGCTTACTGGTAACTTATATTTGACCTTTTTTTAATTTCTGTTCAGTGCGGGTGTTCATTTCCTTTTTCCATGTACTGCAACTTTGGTTTACAATTCTAGTCGTTCCTGACCTCTGGATATGGTTTAGGTGGAAAAGGATGACACATTGACCAAAAAGAACTGCCTCAAGGGTCACCAGAATCCAATTTGCTTTGTTGCCTGGAGCCCAAACGATAAAATGCTGCTTACTTGTGGCAATGGGGAGTCTTTGAAACTGTGGAATGTTGATACTGGTGAGTGCAATCTTAAATTCAGAGGTTCAGGGGACTACACTATCACTACATGTGCATGGTTCCCTGATTCAGAGAAAATAGTTTGTGCCGGCTATGATCGAGGAGCTGGAAAATCTCTAAATAGGATCTTCACTTGTGACCTGGAAGGTCAAGAACTAGAAATGTGGGCTGGAGTTAGAATACCTAAACTCAGTGATATTGCTGTGACACCTGACGGAAGACATCTAATTTGTGTATCTTGTAATGAAATCTGGATCCGAGAACTTCCAAAGGGGCAGGAATGGAGAATTCATGAGAAGCAGACGATCTCGTCTCTTTCACTGTCAGGTGATGGAAAGTCACTCATTGTCAACCTTAACAGCCAGGAAATACATTTATGGAAAGTTCACAGAAGTTCTTCTGTGCCAGAAAAATTCAAGGGACACATTCAAGGAAAATATGTGATTAGATCTTGCTTTGGGGGGTCTAACTCATTATTCATTGCTAGTGGCAGTGAGGATTCACAGGTATATTCTTGTTCTTTCTCGTTTTGTTTTAAGTTTCAATAATACCAATATGTCCCTTCTATTAAAATCCATCTTGTGCATTCCATGATTTTGGACATGTATGCCATATAGGTTCACCTGACTATTGGCATATCTCTGTAGCAAATCTGCATATTGACTTGTGCACATTTGTAAACTACAATCAGCGGTGAAGGTTCTGTTAAACTGATGCCTTTTCTTTTTGTTCGGCGCTGTTATTGATAGATGAATTGATACAGAATTGAGATCAGGTGATATGTGACAGTATATTCAAACAATTCCATGATTGATGAATATGAACTGAACTACTGCAAACAAGTCAAGGCAATCTGATGCAAACAATTTTCCTCATAACTTTATTTTCATGAATACAGGATGCAAAAACTATACTTAAAACAGCCAGAAAATTTTTGATGAATATGAATTTATCTTATCATCTACCAAACCCTTTCTATTTGCTAATCTGTAGGAATAATGGGCAGGTCTACATATGGAAAAGACACATCGAGACGCCAATAAAGGTCTTACACGGCCACACAATGATTGTGAACTGTGTAAGCTGGAACCCAAGCAGGCCCCAAATGTTGGCTTCTGCTAGTGATGACCATACAGTTCGAATTTGGCTAGCGTGTAAAACTGGACGCAGAAATAGTTGAAACACACAATTTTGTATATCCCTGTAAATAGTTGTACATTTTGGAGTTTTGGATTGCATGAACACATGTTCTGTATTTCTTTTTTTCTCGTGAATAGATTTTAGCTAGTTTCAGGGTTCAGAGATACAGACAGCCAGAAGGGTCATGGGTCCTGGCTGAAGTTTTGACACTTCTATACAGGACACAGATGCATCGGAACTGTGTAACGTATATGAACGACTGGCTCGTTACATGTGCTGATGTAATCTCTTTTGCATCTAAAATTTTTCGTTGTGCATGCCCTAGTTTTTTCTTCTTCGTGTTCCTATCTCGCGCACTGTGTGATTTTGTCAGAGAGAATGTGTTGTTCATAAAACTAATCTGATGTTCTTTGTTTATATGACTTTCTGAAGCCTTTTAAATGAAAGATGCAAGTCAACACCAAGGCCTCCTGTGGATTGCTGAATTTTTTTTCGAATTTTATGTTTTACTTGTGAAATCGAACTGATTTTTATAAAATTTTTGCGTTCCAAAGACACAAATACGTGCTCCGTATATACTAGTTCACGTGTGTCAAACATGCTTGCACGTAGTAATCCGAATTCATAGATTGTGTGCACGCCCGCACGCTAGTTACAAAATGCTTGGTCGTGGTTTGATTATACGGTAAACGACTACCTTTTCAAGAAAGCATAATTTATGAGATTTCTAGATAAAAAAAATTCAGAACGAATGAGCTGTAGTCAACTAAAGCAGGGTCAGAAAATTTCGCCGCGACTAGTTCCCAGCAACTAACCGGCAGCCAGCGACCGACGACTTGTGGAGGAATTTGATTGGAGCTCGACACGGTGCGTACGTGGACGCGACACCGACACGGAGAAACCATCGTTTGATCCACCGTCGTCGCTCCCTTGTCGGCTTGGTCGCAACTCGCTGGATTCTGTGCTTCCGGGAGGAGCAGCAGCAGCAGCACGGAATGGAGAGCAGCCCGTTCTCCACCGGCCATGCCCACTCGCGTCGCAGCCGTAGCCGACGCAGCGGCAGCGACAGCACTAGCAGCAGCAGCCAGAGCGTCTTCACGGCGGAGTGCTCCCGACAGTTCCACTCCCCCGCAGCAGGCGTCGCCGGAGGAACCAGCTTGCGCGAGCTGCTGTCCTACCGCTCGACTGACCTATCGCAGCTGCCACAGGCGCCCTCGTCCTCGCCGCAGCCGTTCTTCCGGCCGCTGGAGCCGCGCGTGTTCGACGACGACGACCCGGTGGAGCGGACGCCGACTCGGTCGCTTCGTGACGGGGAACGCGTCGGTGGAAGAGCGGAGGCGTCCAGTGGACGAGGAGCCGTGGCGATCGCCACGCACTGCGAGTACTCGGCCCTCGCGAGGGACGCGTCCGCCGACGACTTCGCCGTGCTCGTGCACGCCAGGGCGCCCGCCGGGATGTGGGCTGGCGGCGCGGCGGCTGCGCCGCGCGCGCCGCTGGACCTGGTCACCGTGCTCGACGTGAGCGGCAGCATGGTGGGGACCAAGCTGGCGCTGCTCAAGCAGGCCATGGGGTTCGTCATCGACAACCTCGGGCCTAGGGATCGGCTCTGCGTCATCTCCTTCTCCTCGGGCGCGAGTCGCCTGATGCGGCTCGCGCGGATGTCGGAAGCCGGGAAGGCCCTGGCGAGACGCGCCGTGGGGTCTCTGACGGCGGGCGGCGGTACCAACATCGGCGAGGCCCTCCGTAGGGCCGCCAGGGTGCTGGACGAGTGCGTGCATCGGAACGCCGTCGCCAGCGTCGTGCTCCTCTCGGACGGGCAGGACACGTACACCGCGCCGCGGCGGCCCGGCCGCGACGCCAGCTACGACGCGCTCGTGCCGCCTTCCTTCGCTCGCACCAGCGCAAGCAGGGGGTCCGCGCCGGTCCACACGTTCGGGTTCGGCACGGACCACGACGCCGCGGCGATGCACACCGTCGCGGAGATCACGGGCGGGACGTTCTCGTTCATCGAGGACGAAGCGGCGATACAGGACGCGTTCGCGCAGTGCATCGGCGGGCTTCTCTCGGTGGCCGTGCAGGAGCTGCACGTCGACGTCACGTGCGTGCACCCTGGCGTGCGCGTCAGCGCGGTCAAGTCCGGCCGCTACGAGAGTCGCATCGAGGTCGACGGCCGCGCCGCCTCTGTTGATGTCGGCGAGCTCTACGCGGACGAGGAGAGGCGATTCCTGCTGTTCTTGCACGTGCCACGAGCCCGGGCCGCCGGGGACGACGACGTCACGCACCTGATCGAGGTGAGCTGCTCCTACCGTGACACCGCGTCTGGACGCCGCAAGAACATGGTCGGCAAGGCAGCCGTGGTGCGGCGGCCGTCCCGCGCCAATAGCGCGGAGCGTTCTATGGAGGTGGAGCGCGAGCGCGTCCGTGTGGAGGCGATGGACGGCATCGCCGCGGCCCGGGCGGCGGCGGAGCGGGGTGCGCACGCGGAGGCGGTGGAGACACTCCGGAACAGGCAGCGGTCGGTGGCGCGGTCCTCCGTTGCGCGGGAGGGGGACCCCATGTGCGCGGCGCTGGCGCGCGAGCTGCAGGAGATGCGCGCGCGCGTGGCGGACCGGCGGCGGTACGAGCTGTCCGGACGCGCGTACGTGCTCGCGGGGCTGAGCTCGCACGCGCAGCAGCGCGCCACGTCGCGGCAGATGACGACGACGGTGCTCGGCGGCACGGCGACGACGCGGGGCCGCGAATCGGTCATTGATACGGAGTACAGCTTGGCGCTGGCTACGGCGGGTGGGACGACGTCGTACATGACGCCGGCGATGCTGGAAATGCTGGACCGGTCGCGGAGGTCGCAGGAGCTACAGAAGCAACGCCAACATAATAATAAGACGAAAGAGCGGGCAAGAACCTTTTGAGGCCACTCTGGTTTTTGATCCGCCGGAACTGTGATGCATTCTATAGAAGCAAGGAGCAATTGACTTTGGTAGTACGTATACTACTAGAGGAGACGCCTCTCCCAAATCACATCACATTCGAAAAAAATAAAAAAAAATGAGAAGATGAAACAAAGTAAAAAAATGAGATGAACAATAACGTGATTGCCTATGGTCCTGTTTGGAACCGCTTTTCAGCCATTTACATTGGAAGTAAGCTGAAGCGCATCAAACGATACGATTCTCACGCAGTTTTTATCGGAATCGGCAGGGGAGCCATTTATGGAACTGCTGCTTAGTGATTCTCGTGTAACCCGCTCCCGCATCCGCGTGCGCCGCATCCTCCGTTTTGCTCTCGGCCCTTCCCCCTGCTCTCGAGCGCCCCTTTTTGCTCGCAGTTCGCTGACCGGTTGCGGCGGAGGCAGCCACGAAGCCCGGATCCGGCGCCTTTGGGGAAGCTTCTCGCTCATCCCTCATCGCCCGAATTTCGGTGCGCCGCAAGAACTTTAGTAGTAACTATTTATTTCACTGCCAAATTTACGAGGTGTCACAATTGTTTAATACTACAACTTACTAGCTTTATTTATAAATATAAATTATTATATTATTTAAAATTTGTTTTTTAATATATATCATTCTTAATTTTTAATACATTTTTTTTTCAATACACTTTCTCTCTTCTCAATAAATCTCTATCTCTATTTTTTTTCTTCTCGTTTTTTATATCATATTTTTTTATTTTTCTTTAATTTTCGTGCCCTAGAGCTAACTATATAAAAATGTGAACGGAGACAGTAGTTTATTTCTCACATCAAAATTTACCAAACTTCAATATTCAAGTTGGGATTTTTAGAAGGGCAAAGTGGGAAGTACGGAGTAGAGTCAAAACAACCCCACAGATTCCTCGTCCCCCTCGTTTCGCTTCCCTCCTCCCTTATATCTCTCCCCTCCTCTCGCTCTCCTCACGCCACCACTTGGCCACCCGCAAAACCCAAACCCGTTCCACAGCACAACAAACTCCGCCCCGCGACGATCGGGGCCGGATCAAACACCCCAATCCTGCCGCCGCCGGCGATCGGAGCCGCGCATTCGCGGAGAGAGGAGCCGCGACTTGTTCCTGGCGAATGGCGCCGGCGTGGGAGCGCGCCAGGCGCGCAATCGCCGCCAGGCTCTGCATGCGGTTTCCTGGGCGGCACTTGGCCATCGTGGCCGCGCCCCATGGACTGGGAGATGCAGAGGCACCGGCACCGGCGGTGGAGGTGGGCGACGAGGAGAGGGAGAAGTCGCCGGCTGCTGTCTCCCCTGCGCCGGCGTCCACAAGGAGGCTGTCGAGTTCCGGGAGCCAGAGCCAAGCGGTGAGAAATTTCTTTCGCCCCCATTGTTGCTGCCTTGCAGCCGGTCATGCATGAAATGCGCGATTCATATCCTGGGTTTTCGTAGGATCGTTGCTTTGTCGTTGATATGGGTAGATGAACGAGGATATTGGTGTCGAGAGAAAATCCCAGAAAAATGGTTTATTTATAAGCTTACAAATAAAAATTACCCTTCTTTTCGTGCTGTGAGGAGTTACTTTCAGATATCAAAATTATTACGGCGTATTGTATTTTATTGCTTCTGTACTCATGTGGATTAGTCAGGTCAATGATCTACGCTGCACCAGTCTAGATAGCTAGAAAAAAAAATCGGCGTCATTCCGGTGATGTGATATTCAGGGAAAATATATCTCCACTAAGAAAATTCTGACCTGGTTCTTAAATTACATGGTGAAAACCGGTTGCTTGCAATCCAAAATTTCAAAATTTCTCATGTACTGAAACTGCGTTGCACGTTTCCCTGTCGTTGGTCATTGAATGGTTCTAAAGTCATATGATATTCATGATTGAATTTCCATTTTTCTGGACACAATGGAAGATTTCAATGGATGGATGCTTTTGCATTTGCATCCAGACTATCAGTACTTGTTATCTGTACCACGAAGCTACTCAATGACATGTGGGGTTTGGTCTTAGATACCATTGACACAAGGTGGTAGTATATATAGATGAAAATACATCCAAAAATTATGGTATTGACAAAGTTATTCCTTTTACATTTAGGGAGTTGTGAACTAGTAAGGGCAACCACGGAAGCAACCGACCATTCCAGCTATAGTTGCTGTCTTACTGTATTTTTAGGAGCCATAGGTGGTATCGAAGAAATAAAAATCGATTGCTCTCCTTCTACGTTCAACGGTCTCAAAATATCCTGAAAAGACAGATCATTATAGTCAGCAATGCCTGCCTTATCTTATACAAATCCAATTGTTTTGTGTATACAAGTATTGCCTGTAGTTTTCAATTGACCAGTTGGGTGTTGCCATGTAGGAGTAGAAGATAAAGCTCTCAGAAATTTCTTCTAGGGAATAGTAATGCTGTTGACATCATTCTACTGAGCCATCCGTGTAACAATAATATTCCTGGCTAGTTTATTATGAGAAACTTGTGTGATATGGTCCTCTGAGCTGTCTCTCATTCGCTGCTTATGTTTCCCAAAAGGGAACGGCAGGATAATGAAAAGATGCAGACGGATAGCTAGGGTTGATGTGTAGCGCTTCTCCATTTGTTTTATTGCGTGATGGGTGCAACTAATCTGTTTTAGCACGGATAGTATCAAGCTCCAGCTAACATTGTGCGAGACGGGGTGCTTGGTGGATGGGACTAGATGGTTTGTAATGATTAGTTCATGTCTTGCACGGGATTTTCTCCTTCATTACGCTGCTTTAATTAATCTGCATAGAGAAATTGGTGAATATCGTGTGGGTATCTGAACCTCTTATAACATAGAGTACTGTATTGCTATATGTAGTTTCTGAAGCCTTCACAATCTATTTTTAGATTATAACTGCAAACTTCAAGTGCGCATTTTTCAGTTTTCCCCTATCATATTCATTTTCTGCTTTGCTGCCATTTCATACATCATTCCTTGCTCCGAGAGAGAATTTTTATAAAGAAATAAAATAAGATAGTTTGAAGTTTGATTATCGAAACTTTTCAGGTGCTGCTGACTCGAAGTTCCTTTGTTTAGGAGCGTTCAGACTTCAAATGCTGTTCATGCTCAAGTCAATTTCCATATGAATTTTCCAACTAACTAGAAATAGCATTGCTAACTTAATTTTCTTGATGTCAGAGGATCTGTGCGATTTGTCTTGGTGGCATGAGCTCTGGGCACGGGCAAGCTTTGTTCACTGCAGAATGCTCCCACAAGTTCCACTTCCAATGCATCTCATCAAATGTGCAGCATGGCAACCACGTCTGCCCAATCTGTCGCGCTATGTGGAAGGAACTGCCTTTCCGGGGAGCCATGCTTGCTGATGCTGCTGTTCATGGGCCAGCCAGGGTAAACCCATCGGAGTGGCCTCAGGGCAGGTTATTGCGTATCAATACCCTTCCATTTCGCACTCCAGAGTCAGTAATTTTCAATGATGATGAGCAGATAAATCTTCAGCCTGAAACAGCAGTCAGTGAAAGCGGTGACGGAAATCGGATTCCTGCTTCACTTGAGATCATGACATACACTGAATTTCCGGCAGTTCAGGAGTCCGTGACACAGGAGAATTTCGCGGTCTTGATCCACCTGAAGGCACCGCATGCGCCGGTGTCGTTGAACTCCCGCGCGCCCCTGGACCTGGTGACCGTGCTCGACGTGAGTGGAAGCATGGCGGGAAGCAAGCTTGCGCTCCTGAAGCGCGCCATGAGCTTCGTGATCGATTCTCTTGGCCCCAGCGACCGGCTCTCCGTCATCGCCTTCTCGTCGTCGGCCTGGAGGCTCTTCCCTCTGCGCAAGATGACTGCGTTCGGGAAGCAACAGTCGCAGCAGGCCGTCAGCGCCCTCGTCGCCAACGGCGGCACGAACATCGCCGACGCGCTGAGGAAAGCTGCCAGGGTGATGGAGGACAGGCAGGCCAGGAACCCCGTGGGCAGCATCATCCTGCTCTCGGACGGCGTTGAAACCCACTCCATCGCGGCCACACAGGGCCCGCGGTCGGACTACAGCCAGCTTGTCCCACGCTCCATCCTCCCCGGGAGCGGCCACCACGTGCCGGTCCACGCCTTCGGCTTCGGTTCAGACCACGACTCGGCCACGATGCACGCTGTCGCCGACATGTCCGGCGGCACGTTCTCCTTCATCGACGCCGTGGGCTCGATCCAGGACGCGTTCGCGCAGTGCATTGGCGGCCTCCTCAGCGTGGTGGCGCAGGAGACGCAGCTGAGCATCGAGTGCGTCGCCGACGCCGTGCTGCTGACGTCCATCAAGTCTGGTGGTTACGCGAGCGTTGTGGCCGGCGACGGGCGCGGCGGCTTCGTGGAAGTCGGCGACCTGTACGCCGACGAGGAGAGGGACTTCCTCGTTACCGTGCGCGTCCCGCCCGCGCGCGGGGACACAGCTCTGATCCTGCCGACCTGCACCCACCGCGACGCGGTCACCATGGAGACCGTCCGTGTGGAAGGGGAACCGGTGATCGTGCCGCGCCCGGCGGCACCAGTGAGCAGGGCGATGTCCCCACATGTGCAGCGCGAGTGGCACCGCGTTCACGCCACGGAAGACATGGCCGCGGCGCGGGCCGCCGCGGAGGACAACGACTTCACCCGCGCGGCGTCGATCCTGCGGTCTCGCCGGCGAGCGCTGGAGTCGTGCGCGTCTCTATCCTCGGACCCGCAGACGCAGGCGCTGGTGGCGGAGCTGCGGGAGATGCAGGACCGGGCGGAGAACCGGCCGCGGTACGAGGAGTCCGGCCGCGCCTACATCCTCGCGGGACTGAGCTCCCACTCGTGGCAGCGCGCCACGGCGCGTGGCGACTCGACTGAGCTCACGGGCCTCGTCCACACCTACCAGACGCCGTCCATGGTCGACATGCTGCACCGGTCGCAGGCACTCCTTCCAGAGGTCGTCCAAGAGTTCAACCGGTCCCCGACGGTCGAATCGTCTCGCAGCACAGTGGCCCCCGGCTCGCCGGTGACGCGCCGCGTGCTCCGGCCGTTCAGGCCGACCAAGTCCTTCACCGGCCGGACCTCCTGATGCGTTTAACAGAAATGGACGTCTTTCAATTACCGTAGTTGCTAGGAGCAAGAAGAAAAGATTCACCATTGTTTCAAGACAATTGTTGTTGCTAGAAGGATTCCGTTATGCTTGTTCTGTCGTTTGCACTTTTTGTTAGGTCGCGGATTAATCCTGGAGACATGCATTGGTTCTTGTAAATAAACATGACATTTGAACCTTGTTTCGTGTTCACTAGAAAATATGTGCGGCATTGCGGTGCTTCTATTCTTGTGCGTATATCTTTGATAGTCGACATGTGCTTTTATTTGTAATTAGAGAGTTATAATAAGTAAATTTATTTACCCATTATTTTTAGTAAACATACGCACCAACGGTGTAAGCTTAATCATTACAAATTGTCTTAGTTCAAAGAAGATATGGATTACAATTTCTCTCAAATATCAGTATAGTTAACCATAACGAATGGTTGTAAAGAGGAGAAATGCAAGTTATACCAAAATATTTGACTGCTCAGCATGAACGCATATCGTTTGCTCAAAGCATCTAATCTTTGTTGCTAATATTTATGAACATATGCTTATTCATAATTTTTAAAATAAAGAAAAAATTTGCTCTCAACCTACAAAAAACAAAAAAAAAACATCATAGTAAAGTACACTGTAAGCTACTAAGCGGAGATGGAAAGAGATGATCCAATCCAGAACCAACGTGTCAGTAGTAATGCCAAGTGCTAAATCTAGGTGGGATTGGGAAACCACCAACCCTATTCCCTAAAAAAAAATGACCAGGTATGAATCTCAATTTTTCAGGTTTTTTTTTGCACATGTGAATAAAACTTCATAAATTTGAAAGTTTACAGATTAATGAACTACACTTTTACTGATTTGTTGATCAAATCCAAGCTCTTGTTATTGATACTTCGTAGTGCCCCATAAAGGAACTACTAGATTGAAAAAAAGGTTAATGAGAAATATCACATGAGAAAAAATTTATTCCATTCTTCTTTGCAAGAGTAGCAGGAGTGTAAGCAGTCAAGAGCTGCAAGAGATTCAACGGTTGCTTCAAAATGCACATAGTACTTCCCAAAATCCATCAGGAATTTATGTCACGAAGTCCTGCAGATAACTGCTAGTTCTACCTTAACCAGTAACAATCAGGGGTATGCTATCTGATGGTCTTTTATGTGCTCTTTATTTCCATCCAATTCGAAGGTACTCTTCTAGCTACTGGTAGTTGCAAGTAATAATAGATTGTAATAATAATCTAATAAAGAGTATGAAAACTTTCCTGCTAGTTTAAATGTAGTTAAAAGTTTTTCGTAATGAAGACTCAACAGTTGAAAGATGCAAGTTCAAATTCAAGCATGAGTTTCACCTTCTTCTGTCTAGAGCAAAGAAGAGATACTTTCCTCAAATTTCTGATTGGCTCCAAGCTTTATAGATTTTCTTTTCTTGTCCTTTTGTTTCTTCTTTTCCTATTTTGTAATCTCCTGTTGTAAACTTACTTTTTTTCATCTATATTATAATCAATAGGGCTTTTGCCCTCCTGTTCTCTTAAAAAAATGTAGTTAAAAGTGGAGAATCTGAAGGTAGCTAAACTCAAGCCACATAACCTCAATCAAATGGGTTGTTCCATCTACGCTTTTAAACTTTGTGCATACCCTCTGCTTGGCCATTTCTACGGCCACATGATCCTCTACAACCTATGAAATGTTATGCAAGTGTCAAGCATTGGAGCAGGTATAAGAAAATAAGTTCATTCAATTATGAGTCACATCTTTGTTAATAGAAGACGGAAGTTTCACAGATTATTAAGCACATTGGATGATGAAACTATAATTACTAGTCTTTTTGGGAAAGACGAACGCACAGGTTTATGATGAAAGGATACAGTGTCGGTGACCACATGAAGAAGCTTCTGCGGTTGCTTTCCCGCTGTCAGGATAATTGGAGAGGACCAGCGAGCTGCAATGCAAAAGAATCAGCAGGAAAATATTTCTAGCAGGCACTGCACAAATATTATAAAAGGAGGGATGGTAGATGGACTTCTCTATTCAATATAGAGAGATACTTCATATGTCTAGAAAATTTCACAAATAGAGTTCTGAAACACGCTCCATTTGGGCATTTCATCAAGCACCTTTCGAGCGGGTGATTAGAGCAGATGGAGGTGGAGCGTACCATGTTGATGTTGCAGTACCTAACTTGGTCGTGCCCACGGCTAGTTGCGTGCATGGAGCATCGTGTAGCAAAGGTACAAGCACTTCACCGCAGGTTCTTGTTCAGCTCTGGGTGCTGCCATTCGTGAGCCATTGAGGCAAGTTCTCCGGCACCAGAGGATTCTTGCAGGGGAGCTATGGGCTGACAGAGATGTGCTAGCTTGGAAGCTGCTTCTAGATTACCTGCTGCAACCGGATCGGGTCGTTGGCCTCCATAAGGTGCTTATCCCCATGTACAACAGCGAGAGGCGGGTGGCCGCAGAGATGACATGGGAGATAGTGGTGCTGCCTATGCAGATGGGCATGTAGATGCCTTGCACAAGAGGATAAAGCGGCACATCTCGTTGGGGAGAGAGAGGATCGGCGAGCCCTTGGCGACCACGGCAAATGCCAGGCTGGCTGGCCGAGGCCGGCGGACAGGGAACGGGGTCGGAGCGGAGGAGGTGGAGTCGAGATGATTCGAGATCAATCGAATCGACAGTAACCAAGCATGGATCAGGCCCGCTCCAATCTAACGGCTAGTACCAAGGATTGGCTAGATCTGACGGTCTGAAGGATAACTGATGACGTGGCAAAATCAGTGCTCGGGAATGGCCGGAATCCTTGTCCAGGTTTCGTCTATTAAAGATGGGCATGTAAGATGAGCATGTTCATATCTGTAGTTTCATGATCCATTTGTGGAATCGATGAACCGAGACATGAGCACATAAAACTCCCAAAAATAAATCAGGATCCAGATGCCAGATCCATACTGTTTTTTTTATATGGACAACTTGTGCAAAGTGATACCGATAAACCCCAGATTAAGTGCTACGAATTAAAAATAACTATGATTTTGTGAAAATTAGGACTACTAACCTGAAGTTTTATAAACCTTACTCTATAAAATGTATTGTGTAAGCTCTATGCAATTGTAGAACATTTTGTTAGGAAGTCACTCTACAAATGCTAAAATAGAATGTTCAGTGTTTCATCTGCATTTTGGCTCAATCTTACCCTCCAATGACAACATTCATTCATAGCAATCTCAACGGACAAACTTTCAGTGAATTTTCAAGCCTTGTTTAGTGGTATTTCTCCACCGGCTTTCGGTGAAGCATACCAAACGGTGTATACCTCTTTGACAAGGTTTCTCCTTTTCTCCACTAGCTTTTGGTGAAGCCATACCAAACAATATATCATTGTTTGACAATTCTTCACATGCTTTTGGTGAAGCCAGATCAAACGGTATATCAGAGCAGTTTTTTCTTATTTTTAGGATGAAATTGCATGAAAAAAAAAGGAAAAGTAGAGAACCAAAAAATATAGCTTCACTAGCACTCTCTGTCCACGCTGGCATTCAATATTTCAAATTGATCCATGTTAGAGCTAGAGAAGTCATTTCACTAGAAAAGACATAGCCAAAGCCAATTTTGAAGAAGCCATAACACTGCCAAAATGGGACCTCAAATTGTATCATCATCTCTTACAAATCATGCAGTCAACACATTTATTTAGGGCCCCTCAGCTCTTGATTCTCAGATAGATTTCAGATAAGCGTCACCAAATGCTGTTTTTTAAAGAATGATTCTTACCTGATTTTGTGAAGTGATTCTCTAAAATAAACTAAGGGTGTAGATTCTCCTGATTCTGTGAAGTGATTCTCTGTCTTGATTCTAAGAGTTTATCCTAAATAATCAAGCAGAATCACTTTCACCTATAAAATCACTTCACATATGAATCAGAAGTGAATCCAGAGAATCAGAAGCTGGAGCTTCGTCAAAATAGCCCTTACAATCTGAACTAATAGTAATCAATCTTGATACTTTGATTTTGTAGCTCAATTAGCAACATCACAATTTCAATTGGCAAACAAAGAGACCGAAATGCTCGAAGATGTTGCAGAAATGGCCAAGTGGGCTCAATGTGCTAGGCATGGCGGTCTGGGTTTCAGCGGTCCCTTGCTGATAAATGCGCAGGCGCAGCTGTTCTTGGTGTACACCAATACAAGGATGACACAGGGGTGCCCGATCAACGAAATGGCCCAGCCTAGCATTATCCACTTATAATTCTAACAAAAAATATCCATTTATTCCACCTGCCACTCTCGACGCTGCGGGCCGCCGGCCACCCACCACTCCTAACGCAGCCACCTCTGGCTACCAGCCGTCGTGACCGCACCTCGCCCCCTCCCCTCCACGTTAGCTCCTGCCTGTCGCCTGTTGCGCCGCACGCGTTACGCCGTTACCACACAACCCTAGCCGCGCCGCCGACGCGTACGCTCCTCGACGAGTTGGAATGGGAACTTGCGAGCTGGGAATGGGATACATACTAGGCCAGTTTTGCACTTTGGTGCTCGTTGGGCCGCAGTCGGACGACGCGAAGGCGCAACTGCAAAGGAAGAACTGTTGTTCAATTCCAGATCAACGAGCGAGGTCCCTTCATTATCCCCCTACTTAGCCGCTCTAATAAACTTTAGAGCGAGAAAGCGAGCCTTTCGAATTTTTGTCAGTAGAAACAATGTACTTCGAAAATTTGTCATTGAACTTACAAATCATAAACATATGTGGTTTTATATGTCATTTACACAGATGACAAAATTATCAAGAAGACAACATTTTAAATCTCAAATATGCAAATCTTTTGCAGAAACCAACCACAATCAGGAACCACCGGCACCGCCCGAAGGAATCGCTGCCGGCGAGGCCACGGAGATAGGCTTCCTCCTCCTCCGCCTCAGTCCTCTGCTTCCAGGTAAGCCTCCGATCGTCCTTGTGCTAACTCCCCTCCTGCCCCATATCCTCTTGGTGCTCAGGAACCAGCGGGGTGCTCTCCAAGGGTTGATGATTCGAGTTCTCGCTATTTTTTTTTTAAAGAAACTTCTGTTTCATAGGTGAGTTAGTCGGGGAAAAATTAGGATGGTAGATAAATGCAATTCATCTGCTAATGGAGGTCGTAGAGAGGAAGCAGGGGCACAGGGGAAGTAAATTGGGGTTGAAATTCACCTCGAGGAAGTGAATTGAGGTGGAACTCAATCACCACTTCGCACTAAACAATCATATTATTTACATGTTAGTTCTCAAGTAAACCAGTATTCAGATATATTGATGGATTCATATTTTTCAGTTTAGATTGTTAGATTAGTATTTTTCAGTTTAGAATAGAAGCAGATAAGATATGAATTCCTTTATGAGTTATGAGCTTGTTTGAGAAGGCGTCACCGAGCTTCTGCGTTTTCAAACACGAGAAGCAGAGAATCCTAACTCAAACGGCGTCGTTTCCCGAGCTTCTTCGCGGCTCCGTCAACGAGTCCGCGCCGCTAGCCCGCATCTTCCTCTCGGATCAGGATCCTCGTCAGTCGTACGAACAGCAGTCGGACGAGCAGTCGGCTTCCCCGTGGTTCCATGGCGCGGCTCGTATCGGAAGGTTAGGTTGCGTCGCTTGCTACACGAGTGCTCACATAGTTTTTTCTATTGAATTTTTTCTCATTTAAAAAATAAAAATAATTTTCTAGTGCTTAAAAAAACCATATAATTTTTTAGTGGAAGTAAAAAATATATGTAATTATAAAAATTATATTTTGAAGTGAGAAAGTTACGGCGGAAAGAGAGAAAAGTGATTGGAAAGAAAAAATACGTGTTGCAAAGAGAAAAATATTGAGAAAAAAGAAATATGTGTTAGAAAGACAGAAAAGTGATTGAGATGCGAAAAATTCATATTGGTAAGTGAAAAAAATGCGTTAGAACTTCCAATCACTTTCCTCTTTTCTAAATGTATCTTTTTATCCTCTCACCATGCATTTCTTGCTTCACAATCACTTTCCTCTCTTTCTAACACGGTTTTCTCACTTTTTAATATATTTTTTGTGTTATTAACACTATATTCTCGTTTTCCAATCAGTTTTCTCTTTTCCTGGCTAGACTTCTTCGTTTCCGTTCACTTTTCACTTTTTCCAACATAACTCTCTTTTACTAATACAAACTTCTCGCTTCTAAATATATTTTCTATAGATTGTATGGTTACATTTTTTTACTTCCACTAAAAAATTGCATGGTTTTTAATCATTTTTTTTATTTTTTAAATGGGAAAAAAATTTCATTACAAAACACTCCGTGAGCACCCGGGTAGCAAGCGACGCTGCCGAACCGTCCGATACAACCCGCGCCATCGAACGTCGGGGAAGCGGACTGCTTACCCGACTGCTGTCTGCTGAGGATCCTGATCCCTTCCTCCCATCCAACCCCTGGCTCGACTCGCCCGCCCACGCCGTGCCCGAGCCGCTCCCCCCGCGCACTCGCCCCCTCCCCTGCTCGCCCCGCCGCGGTCGCCCACGCCCCTGCTGGGGCCGCTCGTCCCGGCTGGCCCGCATCTCCGCACGGATCCGGCAGCTAGCAAGAGGGAGGAGCCCGCGCCGCGGCCGCACACGGGGACGACGCCGTCGCCACACCGAGGACCCCGCAGCCGCGCCTCGAGCTTCCAGGTACACTTCCTTGCCTGCTCCACAAAAGCTGAGACGCCAAACAGGCGAGCTTCGCTTCTACAAAACTTGGCTTCGGGGGCAAGCGAGATTTGCTTTTACAAAACAGAGATTCTGGGAAACGCAGAGAAGCTGCAGCTCCCCCAAACACGGCCTATGTAAGTCGTGTTTCTTATAATGCTTTCATCATAATGGCGAATATTTGAATCATGTGGCTATATGTCACTTTTCTGCTTGTACCTCACAAATAATTTGCCTCTTGTTGCATAGTTTTATACACTTTGGAATGGCAGCACCGAAGCCTGTTGGTCGGATTATTTCTCATGTCATTCTCGATTTGGATGGCACCCTCTTAAATACAGGTGACCGAAATCTTTGAAATGCTTAAAGTTGGTATTTTGGGTGGCTTATAAAGTTGGGAAAATTCCTTTGTGGCCATCAGGGAAAATTGTTGTTCCTTATCAGTCCTAAAAATTTCCAACCTCCTTAGTGGCTATCAAATTCAAGTTCGTTACCTTGTTGGCCATCATATTATTAAAGTCGGGGAAGAAAAGTTACCTTTGTCCCTGGAAGCATTTTTGTGACCAACGTTTCTTATTAACCATTCAATTGGACAATATATCAGTTAATATATAATTTATGAATCTGGATAGCATGAGTTTGTACTTTTGTTTTTTTTTTCACAGCAATATTATGCATCTGTTATGATTTATGATACTAACATATATTGTTCTTATTTAAAGTTTCAAAAGTATATTCGCATACTGACTAGATTTACAAATTACATTTTAACCGAATTACATGACAAATTAGAATGTTGACCAAAAAATGTTGCTAGGAGCAAATTGACTTGTCTTCTCCAAATTTAGCATTGTGATGGTCACTAAGGCAAAAAAGTTAAATCCGATGGTCACTAGGGAAGTTGAAATTCTTTTTAATGGCCGATAAAAAACTACAAGTTTTACTAATGGCTACAAAGAAATTGACTTTATAAAATGTGCTAAGTTTATTTCTCTAAACTAACTTTGCTTCACTTGGTCATACTAATTGACAGATTCTATTGTAAGTCGGGTTGTGAAACCATTTCTTGTGAAAAATGGAAAAACTTGGGATAACAAGAAAGCACACAAGCTAGTAGGAAAGACACCTTATGAAGCTGCGGCAGTTGTTCTAGAGGAGTACGGACTACCTTACTCTACAGAAGATTTCCTCTCAATGATTACTCCAGTGTTTAGTGAGCAGTATGTCACATGCTTTTTTGTGTAAATTTTATAAAACTACATTCTGATTGATTAAACTTTCACAAAACCACACTTTAGTTTCATGAAGATACATTTTTATTGGTAATAGTACCACAAAACTACACTTTAAATAATAAATTTTACAGAACTACACTTGTCACTACATATCACTGATCTACAGAAGTGTTTTGGTATCTGTATTGCGTAACTACACTTTTGAAGCTTTGAGCTATATTGTTTTGTGATAAAAAGAAATGTGTACTGTGTTTATGATATGATATTATAATGATAGTGTAGTTTTATGGTGTTGGTGTTTAACTTTTAGGTTTGTGATACATATTGTATTCCGATAAAAGTGTAGTTCTCAATGTGATTCCGAAATTTGTAGGTTCCCAATAGTTTTCCTTGGTTTCCTGAAATTTACTTAACTTTATTGTGCTAATTTATGGGTAAATATATGTATTTACTCCCTCTGTCCCAAATTATAAGTCACTCTGGACTCCTCAAAATTTCCCAAATTATAAGTCGTTCTTACTTTCCGAGACAACTTTTTCTTTTCCCAATACATCTTTACTCTCTCTCTCTCTCTCTCCTCATCCTTTTCAGAACATCTCACCTTTTCCATTTTTCTTAATTCCCGTGCCCGAACCTAAAACGACTTATAAAAAAGGACGGAGGGAGTAGCTTTTATGCTTCATTTTCTTGATTAGTTTATCGATCTTTTCAGTATATTTATGCCAGAATATGCGTCCTCTTCCCACTCAATTCTCATAAGAACTGAATTCACAGACTAGACTTCATATTGCAGGTGGGGCAACATTAAGCCTCTTCCCGGAGCTAATAGACTGGTAAAACATTTTAGAAGCAATGGGGTGCCAATGGCTTTGGCTTCAAACTCTTCCAGATCCAACATCGAAGCCAAAATCTCTTTCCATCAAGGTATGCCATTATCTCAATTTGTAAAATTTGCATGCTCATATCATATGGATTATCAATTAATATTTTCTTACTTTGTATAGGTTGGAACGAGTCATTTTCTACAATTGTTGGTGGAGATGAAGTAGAGAAGGGGAAACCATCTCCAGATATGTAAGGCATCATGCTCACGACTCTTATCACTGCTGGTTCTGTTTGTTAATTGAATTCATTATAGTTTCGTATTTTTGATTTTCTCGTGTGATAATATTCAAGATTTTTGGAAGCTGCAAAAAGAATGAACACTGGTCCTTCAAACTGCCTAGTGATCGAAGATTCGTTGTAAGTTTTGCCTCATTCAAATCTTCTGCTCTATGGTTTATTCTTGTTAGTATGGCATGGCTACATTTTTACCATTATCTAATTATCTAATTATTTTTTGTAGAAGTTGCACTTTTTGTTAGCAAAGTTTTAATTGGAGTGCCTTAATTTGCATGGTCCTGAAATCGAGCTTTTGATTGTGACAACGGTTGAAAGTGTGCTTGTATTCAAAATGAGAACTCAGCTAGTGACAAAAGTTGTTTTAAGTGCTTCATTTTGACAGTGGAATGATATTATGCTCCAATATTAGACAACTTGAATATGAATTGTTTTCCACATCATAACAGGGTACAATGATATGAAATTATTGTAACATCTAGAATTATTATCATTTATCAAAATAGATGTCATATCTGTTCATGCAGTATTGTGCTAAAAGTTATTTCCTCCGTTCTTTAATTGATGTCGCTGTTGACTTTTAAATTCAATTTTGACTATTGGTCTTATTAAAATTTTTTTGATAAATTTTATATATTTTGATATAATTTGATTTATCATGAAGAGTTAATCACAACTTAAAATTTTACACAGTCGAGCAACTTTTTTGAATAAGGCGAATGGTCAAAGTTGATCGTAAAAGTCAACGGCGACATCATTTTAAGAACGGAGTGAGTATGTATTTGTCATTGTAAATAATTGTTCTATTTTAGACCAGGCGTTACAGCTGGAAAAGCTGCAGGAATGCATGTCATAGCTGTACCTTCAGTACCCAAAAGGACTGCAGATTTCAGTGCTGCTGATGAGGTGATCAATTCTCTCCTTGATGTAAGGCCTGAAAAGTGGGGTTTGCCACCTTTTGATGATTGTATGTTTTAAACTCTTAATTCTACATTTCATTTATTCATTCAAGTCATTCTGAAATTTCCTACTGATCTGTTAATAAATTTCATGTATAGGGATTGAAGGCACCTTACCTATTGAACCATGGTTTATCAATGGACCAGTGATTAAAGGATTTGGCCGTGGTTCCAAAATACTAGGAATACCAACTGGTATGGAAAATACATATGAGATAAAACTTTACTGCATCACTTTGAAATCTTAACGTAGACAACGATGTACTTCAGATGCATAGTACTTAATTTTTTTCTTTACAACACTCTCTTTTTATTCATTCTGACAATTCCCTATATGGTTTGTTACTCTTTAAATGTCAGTTCAGCATCACTTTGGTCAATTTGGTGTTATGCATTCACAATTCACCTAATTAATCTTAATAATCAAGCCTTAAAAAGATGTTTTAGACTGATGTTGTATTATTCCTTGCATCTTGTGAATATATACTCATTTATTCTGTTCTGGTAAGAATTGCTAACCTTCTGGCTTCTGCTTTGGTTTAGTTGGCAAATGATTTGTTCACCGAACAGAATCCATATTTATAACTCTCATGCCTTTGATTGGGCAATGCACAGTGGTTCTTCTTCATGTTTACTTAATACTCCCTGCATCTATTTTTTACTAGTGTCTAAGCATATTATTTAGAGACCAAGGAGAAAATAATGCTCATACCTCTGTATGCTAACCGATGTTGCTGCCGCTTCTATTAACACTAATCACGCTCGGCAGTTACTGCATGCAGTCATGACCGTGTATGCATGCAGCATAGTTGCCTGCTGCATGTCTTCCATGTTGATTTCTGCATGCATGCGTTGTTCTTGTCGCCGATTGAAATGTAAGGAAAGCAGGATTATGAACTATGTTCCCAACTGATGAGATATGCACGCAGGTGAATTGTGGAAAAAATATTTGAGCTTAGGCGCTGGTGAATAATAGATAGAGGGAGTATTATATTTACTTTTTTTTCTGGCTTGGCATACTTTGATTCTATTACAATCAAATTTTCAACTGGACCACTGATAATATGTGTTGGTACTGTAGCTAACCTACCTGCAGAGAGCTTTTCCGACGTTGTCTCAGAGCATACGTCAGGAGTATACTTTGGTTGGGCTGGACTTTCTACACGAGGTATTTACAAGATGGTCATGAGCATTGGCTGGAACCCATATTTTGACAACACTGAGAAGACAGTGGTGCGGACTCTTTACTGTCATTTTTTAATTCAGTTCTACTACTTTGTTCTAAAAAGGATGAAGTCCAATTTACTCTCCTCAAGTATAGCTAAAGTCCAAATAACCCCCTAAACTATGTTTTGGTTTATTTTATCCGTCAAAACGTGATTTTGGGTCAATTTACCCCATCATGCAATTTGTTTTTTTTAATTCTCCGTACACAAGCATAATGTTAAGAAGAAACTTTACGAGATGATAAAGCACATCATAACACATACTAAAAAATACGTCTTGAATTTTTTACCATTATTTTGCATATATTTTTGTATCCCAAAGATTAATTACTATTAAATATCATTCCCTATAAAATAATGATAAAACAAATTATAATAATTTTTTAATATGCGTTATGATGTGTTTTATCATCTCGTAAAGTTTGATTTTAAGATTATGCCTGTGCCTTGAGAAATAAAAAAGACTATATTAGGGGGTAAATTGACCCAAAATCACGTTTTGGCTGGGTAAAATAGACTAAAACATAGTTTAGAGGGTTATTTGAACTTTGGCTATATTTGAGGGTAGTAAATTGGACTTTATCCTTCTAAAAATAAATGGGTTGCAGGAACCGTGGCTGCTTCATGATTTCGGTGAGGACTTCTACGGGGAGGAGCTACGACTTGCCATCGTTGGCTACATAAGACCTGAGGTAATTTGTGGCCAAATAACATTACCGGCAAACCTTTTTCATTTGTCGGAATGCATTACTAATTGGCCTTGCTTTCAAATGCTAAGGCCAGCTTTCCTTCACTCGAGAGCCTGATAGAGAGGATTCACGAGGATGGGAGGATAGCAGCGAAGGCACTGGACTTACCTTTATATGCTAAGTATAAAGACTCATCTTATTTGAGAAACACCTTGCAGCAGGCAAATTCTTCTTCTGATGGACATACTGAGTTGAATTCGAAGTGAGGCAGAACCCTTGTAGGATGGTTCTAAATTAGTTGTCACATATTGTTCTATTTGTAACAGAAGGGAGGTGCATTGTTGTTGGTGTAAAAACGTTGTTTTGTACTTCATACTTTTCACTTTTTTTCCGGAAGCAGTGAGAGATCTGCTATTCAGGATTGCTCCTCAAGCAGGGATGTTGATACCCTTATAAAATAAAAAAGCGTAGAGACTATTGGTTAATGATTGCAGTTACGAAAAGTTGATGACTGAATTTTGCTGATGGCATCAGGACAGATTTTATAGCTAAAAAAGATTTAAGTTGATGACGTCAGGATAGATTTTACTGTTGTCAATTTAAAACTGGATTGCTTAAATGATAGAATTAGTGCAGCAATATTTGTTAAATCTCATTTGTTTGCTATTGTACTTTGGTCACAGATACTTTTGCAGTCTGCTTCCTGATGTATTTACCTGTATTGGCAAGTTATATAACCTGGGCATTGGAAATCTAAGCTTATTTGGATTCGACCGACTAATTGTTAGTTTAAACTAATAATTAGTTAGTCGACTAATTATTAGTTCATTGTTTGTTTGAAGGTAGGATTAATTGTTGGTTCATCATCTAATAAAATGTTTGTTTTATTAGTTAGTCCATGTTGATCCATGTCGAGTGTCGAGTTAGTTTTTGAGAAAAAAATTAAGGGTATTTAAGACATTTTATAATACATATGAATTATTTGTTCTTATTAGTCCTCTTAGATTGATTAATTGAAAAATAATTAGTCTGTAGGTGATAGATTAAAAATTAGTTTTTTATTAGTTCATCTGTTTAAAAGAAAATAATTAATTTTTTAGTCGGTAAACAATTAGTTGAGCGTATCAAAGAGGTCCTAATTCTAGAGTTTAGTAGTGTCTCAATCGGTCAAATTACACGGAACGATAACTTGGCCTTGGACGAGTTTGAATTATCGTTCTGTCGTAGGTTAAGGCTAGGATTGTGTTGGTTGCAACGCATAGAGCTGCCATGGCATTTGGTTGATGAAATGAAGTTTGTTAATCCAAAAAGCTTCGATTTCGATAGACGTTCATCTCTACCTCGTTGAGGCACACGGAATGGCGCCGTGGAATTACTTTGGTGAACCAGTGGACAACGATCCTGGCCGATCAGACGAAGACGCCACGTCTGTAGTTCATAATATCCCAAGAGATAACGCCTTTGCGCTCCCAGCTCGTCATCGCCACGCACGCACGCCTAGACGATCAGCTGGCCACAAGCTCGCTCCCCTCCTCCCATGTGACGCGGCGGTGGCGGCTTCTGCTCCTCGCCATGGAGAACGCGCGGCCAAGCGGATGCAGGACAGGCCGGCACGGCAGCTCGCCGGACGGCCATCGTGCGCGCGGGTGCCAGCCGGAACGCACGTACGGCGCCGTGCCGTGCGTGCTGCGGCTGCCTGGCCGGCGTGCCGCAGCCGCCTTTAAATACTGGAGCTCAAGGTGGTTTGAGGCGATCGAACACAGAGGTGGAAGAAGAGTGAGCTGGGTGTTAGAGAAGAATAGTTTTAGCTTTTGAGACTAGCAGGGAGAGAGAGCAGAGAGGCAGTGGCGTTTCTGGAGGAATTGGAGAGGAGGAACGTGGCTGCGCCACTGACGCTGCTCAACCTCGCCCTCTACATCTTCATGGTGGTCTTCGCCAGCTCCGCCCTAAACAGCTTCATCGACGGCCAGCAGTACCACCCAGGTGCGTGCACTTGCATGCTTCTGGACTACCTACTCGTCTATCTTGTGATCCGTGTACAAATCGCGCGTGTGTGCATTTATATGCAGGGCTGCGAGGCAACGACGCGACGCTCCACTTCGTGCAGTTCGCTATCCTGGCCAGCGTCGTCGGGGTGGCGGCGAAGCTCGTGGCGGCGTACCACGCGCGCAAGTGGCGAGCGCAGGGCCTCGGCGTCGCCACCGCGACGGGCACCATCGCGTGGACCGTCACCGCGCTGGCGTTCGGGCTCGCGTGCAAGGAGATGACGATGATGGCCGCCGGTGAGCATCAGCGCGGGTGGCGGCTGCGTGTGCTGGAGGGGATCACCACCACGCTGGCCTTCACGCAGCTGCTGTACGTGGTCATACTGCACGCCGCCGTGGCCGGCGGCCGCCACGGACTCGGGGGCTCCGCCGACGATGACCAGCCGAGTGTGCCCTGCGCTTCCATCATGTGATCGGACATGCGTGGTCGGGATCGCGGTGTGTTTGCGCGCGCTCTCTTGGTGTTTGTCTCATGTGATTTTGTCTTTGGTGTGCCTCGTGGAAATTGAGCTAGCTAGTGCTAGTGATTTCCACTTGAATTGTCATGTGTCTATATTTGTGTAGTCGTGTTGGTGTGTCTGTGCCTTGTCAGTGTGTTGTAGTTGTAGAATGGTCTCGTGTGTGGCTATGTGTCTGTAACCTGTCTGGTGCTATGCTCCCATGCATCGCTGTGCTGTTACTGATGTGGAATAATATGGGTTTCTACTGGCTTGTTTAGTATGGATTTCTCAAAGTGCTTCTACTTCGAATTCTGCAAAAAAATTTTTTAGAAGAAGTGCTTCTATATCCCTCTCTTAAGAAGCACTTCTTTAATTTGTACTATTACAAGCTAAAAGCAATAAAAAATATTTCTTCTCATGGATTCTTCACTCATTTATATGTACATTGAGATTTCAATAAAAGTCTTTTTATCAAACGGTTTGAAAAATGTTTCTTGTAGAGAATCTATTTTTCTAAAGAATCTATTTTTTTTTAGAAGCTAATTTTTTAAATAAGCTGTTTTCAAGAATCTATAGCAAACGAGGCCTTAATTTGGTTCATTCAAACCGAATATGTAACTGGTAATATTATTAACCCTTTTCTCTGCAGTTATTTGCAACAGTTGGAGACACGAAAGGGGGTGGGACTCATATCTTGTCTGAACTTTCGATTCGTCAGAGGGGAGATCTTGTTTGTGTTGGACGAGCACCAAGGAAAAATAAATCTGTTGATCATACACAATCTCCATGCACTGCTAGTTTTCAGAGATCAACCAAGTTGTAAAACGTCAAAGGGAAAAGATACTGAAAGACCCTCTCAAATCACAGAAACCAGAAGCACCTGTCAATGGTCCAGGATATGGTGGAAGAGTTGGAACCACAAAAGGCAGCTTGCTGACACAATATCTCTTGAAGGTATTATATGTAGTGTTGAATGTAATGACAAATAGAATAGAATGAAAGCACCAATCTTTGTTTCCAATAGATGTTATATATATAGAGGAGAAGGTGCCTCTACCCAATTGACTGAACACTTAAGAATATTTTATAACACTCCCCCTTATGCAGTCATCCTTTTATGCACTCTATGTATGTAACTTCATATAGTAACTCTTTCAAAAAACTCTGTAGGAAAAATATGAGGAGATGTCTACTGTATACAGTGAAAAACTCTTTAAACCCAATGAGAGAAATAGGAGAAAATGGTACAGTATACTCATGTCTTTGGCACCTTCGTTAAAAACCTTAGCAAAGAAAATCAGGAGATAGAAATGAATGCTTGTGAAGATATTGCCTCATTAAAAACCTACATGAGAAACTATATGTAAAATTCATATAGGAAAAGAGTACAATATGATGTTTGATAAAAGGTTAATTATTCAGAGGAAACTCCCCCCTGAACTTTGCAAATCTTTAAGCCTTCGCATGCAAATCCTATGAACACATTTGTGAAATGTGGAATATGGCAGAGACTTTGTGAATAAATATGCAAGATTATCACATGATTTGACTTGGAAAATGTTTATCTCCCTGCTTTCTTGAAGCTCATGAGGATAAAACAATTAAGGAGTAATATGTTTAGTGATATTGTTCTTAATATAACCTGTTTGCATATGTGCAACACAAGTAGCATTATCTTCATAGATAATGGTAGGTGATCCTATGGGACCAATACCACATGACTGTTGTATGTGGTTAATCATTCTGCGAAGCCATGCACATTCACGTGAAGCCTCATATAGCAAGATGATTTCAGAATGATTAGTGGAAGTGGCTACCAGAGTCTGTTTAGAAGACTTTCATAAAATAGCCGTTCCTGCATGTAAAAACACGAAACCCATCTGTGATCTGGCATTATAGGGATCAGAAAGGTAGCCAGCATCAGTGTATCCGATTAAGCTTGGATCAGTGTCTTTTCTATAGAAAAGTCCTAGATCCTTTGTGCCTTGGAGATATCTAAAGATATTCTTGACTCCACTCCAATGACATTTGGTAGGAGCAACGTTATGTCTAGCTAGTAGATTCACTGCAAATACGATATTAGGCCTGGTACTATTTGCAAGGTACATAAGCACTCCAATGGCACTGAGATATGGAACCTCTGGGCCCAATATCTCTTCTCCATCCTCCCTAGGTCGGAACGGATCCTTGTCCATTTCAAAGGCTCTAACAACCATTGGAGTTTTGGACGGATATGCTTTGTCTATGTTGAATTTCTTCAACACTTTCTGAACATAGGCAAACTGGTATACAAGAATTCCTGTGGAAAGATGCTTGAGTTGTAAGCCTAAGCATCATTTAGTTTTACCCAAATCCTTCATCTCGAACTCCGTCTTTAGGTGATTTCGCGCTTCATCTATATCTTGTGCATTGCTAATGATGTTAATGTCATCAACATACACTGAGATAATATAGAACCCTGTGGAGGATTTCTTTGTGAAAACGCATGGGCAATCATCACTGTTGGAATAGTCTTTGTTTAAAAGGAACTCCTTCAGTCGGTTGTACCACATCACTTGTTTAGTTTTACATGTTGCGGTTTGCGTCAAGATTCGGTACAGAGATTCCATCAAGAACCTTCATGTATATATCCGAATCAAGTAACCCATAAAGATATGCGGTCACTACATCCATCAACTGCAAAGATAGATGATTTTGAACTGCCAATGATATAAGGGATCGGAAGGTTATTCCACTCATTACCAGAGAGTATGTTTCATTGAAATCAATACCGGGTCTTTGCATAAACCCTTGCACCACCAGCCTCGCCTTGTATTTCACCACCTCATTATTTTCATTCCGTTTTCGGACAGAAACCCATTTGAATCCAATAGGAAAGATTCTTGGAGGTGTAGGTATCACTGATGAAAATACCTCTCTTTTCTTAAGGGAAGCTAGCTCTGCCTGGATTGCATCTTTCCATTGATTCCAATCTGAGCGTCGTTGACACTCTGCCATGGTCTTAGGGTTTGGATCATTCAGAAGATTATCCACAATCGTAGCTGAGAATGACGCATCAACAATCGTAGTTTTACGATCATATGATTCTCTGGAACTAGTATAATGTATAGAAATTTCTTTTGCCCCTTGTGACTCCTCATGATTTTCCAATACGAGTGTCTCAGGGTCTTTCGATTGCCCAGCCTCATCTGTAGTGCGTACTTGAGAGTTAGGTTGTGAATGTGATACATCCACTTGGTGTCTCTCGACATGGGGTTGAGTAGCTTTTACTGACCTTTTTCGGCCCTTGCTAGATTGCGAATCTTGCTTTGGGGCCGATTTTCTTTGATGTTTACTAGAAGCTTTAACCTGCGGTATGGCCGTATTTCTGTCTTGCTCAGAGTAAGAAGTTGAATGGTTTTATTTGGGACCTCCACTCTTTTCGACGCATTTCTAACGGGCATCAAAGATTTTGTGACACCTTTGTAGTCAATAAATGCATCTGGCAGATTGTTTGCAGTATTATGCAAATCAATAATTTTTTGAACTTAAAGCTCAGCTTTTTGTGTATGTGGGTCTGCATTTGAGATGGTCTTTATCATCCCAATTGATTTCCTGGCATTCGATGTGGTACTTGAATTCTCCCCCTAATGTTGGAAAATGATCCTCATTAAATATAGAGTCAGCATACCGGGCCATGAATAGATCTCCGGTGAGGGGTTCTAGGTATATAATGATCGACGGAGATATGAATCCCACATAGATCCTCAATTTCCTGTGAGGGCCCATAGCGGTACGCTGCGGTGGTGAGATCGGTACCTATACAGCGCAACCGAACTTCAATAGATGGAAAATTCTTAGAGGATTGCCACGTACAAGATGTGCAGTAGGACGCAATTGTATTAAGTCAGCAGCATGTAAATCCACATGACCCCAACATGGAGTTGATAAATTGCAATTATGGAGCAGTAGTCTTGCTATAAGCTTGATTCTCTTAATATGAGATTCTGTCAAACCATTTTGTGTATGGATATATGGGACAGAGTGCTGTGATTGAATTCCTTGTGCCATACAATAATCATTGAAAGCTTTTGAGAAAAATTCTGCATCATTATCCAATTGGATAGATTGAATCTGACTCTCTAGAAAGCTTGCTCGCAATTTAAATATTTGAGCAATCAATTTAGCAAATACATGATTACGTGTAGATAGAAGACACACATGAGACCATCGTGTAGATGCATCTATGAGAACCATGAAATACCTGAAAGGTCCAGGCAATGGTTGTATGGGGCCATAAATGTCACCTTGAATGCGTTCAAGAAACTTCAGTGGCTCCGCATGAATCTTAAGAATAGATGATCTCAAGATTAATTTTTCCGTTGCACATGCAGTGTAAATAAAATCCGAAGATTGTGGGAATTTGGCATTGCTTAGATTGTGACCAATGCAATTGCTGATAATTTTTCTCATCATCCTTATGGCGGGATGGCCAAGGCGATCACGCCAAGTTTGAAATGCGTTAACATTCTGAAAAATTACCTTGTATGCAACATGTGGTACGAGTTTAATGTATGTGTAGTACAATCCAGACGGTAAGGTAGAAATTTGTTCCAGAATGGTACGGCCATATCCGTTATCTTTGGTTATGAGAAGAAGTTTCTCATTGTTGTCTTTATGAGTCTCTATATGAAACCTATTTTTTCAGATATCTTTAAAACTTATTAGGGTACGAGTTGGATCGAGATACAATAAAGCATCCTCAATTTGTACTGTGGTACCCATGGGAAGCGTAATAGCGGCTTTTCCAGAGCCAACTATTGTTGCATCGCATCCAGCGATAGTCAAAACATTCCCTGACCTCTTTGTAAGAGTTTGGAAATATTTCGGTTCTCTAAGTATAGAGTTTGTGGTTCCACTATCCACAAGGCATAATTCTTCCTCCATCAGATTGACTCTCGGAAGATCTATACAAGACTTGAATCAACTCAATCATATAGAAGTACATACAAATTATATTAATATAAAATATCAAAGTGCCGATACAATACATAGAAAAATAACATATAATTGTTACAACATAGTTACAAAGACCTAGACATATTAATATCTCATATGGAGATGTAGAAACCTAGTTGAGGTCTCCAAACACATCGTTCGAATGGAATTCGACGATGGTGTTCTCCGTGTCCATGTAATCTTCGACAGTCAGAGAAGGGATGTCGCTGATTGGTTCCGGTGGAACTTGTTGGCTTTATTGTTGGCTTGGAGATTGAAGTGGGCCTCACAATCTAAGCCTCCAACCTGTTGGCCTTTCCCAAGAGACTTCAGCTAGAGATCTATCAAGTGACGAGGAGTACGGCATTTCCTTGTAGGGTGCTTAGAGCATCCACACTTGTGACATTTATTGCCTTTAACCTTGGAACTGCATTTCCCCGAAGCAGGTGCATTGAACTTTCTCTTGTTCCTGTTGCGCTTGAATTTACCTTTGTTGTTCTTATGACGGTTTTTAGAACCATCGAGCTTACTATTCTTAACATTGTGATGAACTTCTAGTAGAGCAGCAAATCCAACGGGACGTTGGCGATGATTATTCATAGTGAGTTCATCATGCTTTTCCGCTTGAAGTAAATCATGTATGAGGTCAGAATAGTTTTGGTAATTTCTACCGCGGTATTGGTGTTGTAAGATTCGATCGAAAGGAAGCATTGTTTGGATAGTTTTCTCTGTCTTGTCAACCTCTGATGGCTCTTTCTCATAAAAACGCAACTTGGCACAGATTTTGTGAACAGCATAGTTATAGTCTCCAATGAATTTAAAATTCTGGAGACGAAGGTGAGTCTATTCATGATTGGCCTCAGGCAGAATGACTACCTTGTGCTGCTTATATATGTTTTTTTAGAGAAAGCCACAGAACACTTGGCTCTTCTTCCATCGCATACTCAGCTTTGAGATCAAGATGGATGTAATGCCTTATGATGTATAAAGCATTGTACTTGATTAGTGAGTGGTACCTCTCTCATCTGGAGGAGATAGTGCCACAGTATCCATCGAAATGCCAAGCTTATCTTGATGTCCATTGTCCATGTAAGATAGTTGTGGCCATCTAGAGCAAGTTCCTCGAACTCACGGGCCATAATTTCTACATAGGAACAACCAGAGATTTAACTAAAAACCATCATGGTGTTGTTGTAACAAATGCATAATCGCAAGGATCTTGCATTAAATGGCAAGAGATAATGAAACCTCAATTGTGTGTTGCAAGAAAAAGGGACCTCGATTGCAAATATAATTCGCAAGAAATTCCTATCTCAATTGCAAGCTGAATAGTAAAAAAATCCACCTCGATTGTTTAATACAAGAGATGGAAATCTCAATTACTGTGTAAATTCAGTATTAAAGTGTGTATCATCTAATTTACTAATGTAAATTAAATGTGGGCAAGAGAATTAAATCTCAATTGCAACTATAGTGCTGTTGTGTTTAAAAGGAAAAAATTAATTCTACTTGTATCAAGCTAAGCTTAATTAAGATGAATTAATTTTTCGTACCTACAAAAAAATAATAATTCTCAATTATAGAACGATGGAAACACAATGTCGGGATCACGTACCTCGGGTACCTGACAGTCCGTGCTCGAATGCGTAAGGCCCCGAATTAGAGGTCGAGCGACCGCGAGATCCAACCCCCTAGGCGGCGATCTACGACAGCCAAGTTTTAGCAGCGCTAAGACGCACGGAGACTCCAGCCTCCGAAAGCGGACCCCCGGAGAGCGACTCCTAGGGAGTAGGTGCCGTATTATGGCACATTTACTCCGCTGGCCAACTGCCATCCGTCCTGACGGGACGGGACGGGATTCACCACGGCGACACTCCAGTAGAAGGCTGCGACGGCTGTTGGACAAGACCCGACGGCACTGTGCCTGACACAGCAGTACCAGACAGGCGCTACAGTACCCGCCGCTGTGTGCGACGCGACGGGTCACACCCGCGCATGGGCAAAGCGAATGATGGCGACGACAGCGGAAAGGCCTACCCGTCGACGAGATGGCAGGATCGCGTATGGCTCACCATTTGTAACGCCGGACCCCCCGCCTATATAAAAGGAGGCCCGAGGAGCGATAGAAAAACGAGCGATACACGGGAGACACAAGACCACGAAAAACAAACCAACGAACACCACTAGAGCTCAGGGTTCTCACATCCCTTCGGGCAAGCATCCCCACTCATCCACACTCCGATCACTCTTGACTCGTTTTGGACCCTCTCGCGAAGAGAGAATCCGACCCTTGTACCATTATCATCGAGATAATTCACCCTCTGGACGTAGGGTATTACACCGCTCGAGGTGACTCGAACAAGGTAAAAATCTTTTTGAGTCTTCCTCAGACTAGGACATATCGAATACGAAGGAACACCGCCCCTATGATCGTATATTTATACTGTGCCGGTGATCAGAACACCGACAAATATGTCACATGAAATGTTGATAAAACAATCATAACAGACACATCTGAAATTCTATAACATGAAATATAGGAATATTTACAACACTACTAAATTACACACTGCTGTAGAAAATAAACTAATATGCTTTTTTACAAATACTGAATTTAAACACTAAAGTATAAGTCTAAATTCACAAATTCTAAATAAAAATGCGAAATGAGACCCTGTACATATTGTGCGGCCCAAAAAGATGGGAAAGGCCCATTTAAGCGTGAGTATATAAGAGCTGTGAGGGTTAGTTTCCACTCCCAGCTCCAACACCTAGCCGCCGTTTCCTTTCTCTCTATTAGGCCACCGAACAAGATTTGCAACCACCGCCGATGGAGGGGGGCACGCTCTGCCAATGGCCGTCTGGGCTGCCATTCGTGAGCCGCGCATGCACGCGTGCCAACCGCTTGGGGACGCGCCCGTTTGGAGCAGCCGTTCGTGAGCCGCGCCTGCACGCGTGCCAACTCCTGGAGACGTGCCCCTTTGGAGCAGCCGTGGAGCCGCCGCCTGGGAACATGCTTGCCGGGCCGACAACCGTCGCCTGGAGCCGCGTCCCGACAACCGCCTGGGCCCGGTGCGGCCACGTGGTGGGGCGGGTACCGGCAACCGCCGGTCCGTAGAGCTCTCGGGGGCGGCGCGCATGCTGTCGGCTTGTGCGCGCTGTCGGCGCCTGGTCAGGGCTGCCTAGGGACACGCGTCGGTGCTTGGTCGAGACTGTCGGGGGCAGCCGCCTGGGCAGGGCGTGCCTGCCGCTCACACTGGCGTAGATGCTGTTTGTTTTCATCGATCGTGCTCCTTCCTGTGCTTGCCGCCGCTCAGGCTTGTGTTTGGCCGAGTCGACAGCATATCCGGCCGCGCCGAGCGACTTCAGCCTTATTGGCAGTCATCGTCGTCCAATGCCGCCGATGGTCTGGTTCAACGACGCATAGCCCACGCACCGGGCTCGCGGCCGGGGCTTCGGCGCCGCTCAGGCGACACCAAGTGTCGAACCTGCCGCAGTATACGAATGCCGCTCGAGGGCGTCCATTCTCTCTTTTCCGGTGTTGACGGGCCTGCCATCGATGTGAAAGGTCCTGCCGTCGATGACGACGGTCCTGCCACCGACGATGCCGGTGCCGCCGCCGCTGTCGCCGGTGCCGCCACCGATGACGACAGAGGTGTCGACGTCAATAGCGTTGCTGCCGATGACAGCGACATTGTCATTCCTGTCGTGCGCGATGCCAATGAGCCCGTCGGCCTTCCTCGGCTCCCAACTTGCATACGCACTTGCGTACGGCGGGGCTGAGTGGGAGGTGACGGGGACGCAGCCGCCGTCAGAGCCGTCGAAAAGAGCGGTGCTGCATTCCGGCGTCCAACCATCGTGACTCCGCGTAGAGGAACCAAAGCGACGGAATCTGATCCTGTTTGAGGACTAAATCCGGCGGTGTCGTGGTGGACCATTATGATGCCTGGTAGTCCAAAGACCAACGGAGGGCACCCTCTCTGGTGGTGTCGGTTCTGCCGATGGCGTTGCCGGTGATGCCAGGGATGCAACATGGCTAGGTCCAGCGCCTTGGTCACCACCGGAGATCTGGAGACAACTAAAAGCGCGAAAAAAACTAGGAGCAACTGGACAGCGTCCGCGAGGGCCAAGCCTTGCGTGAGCGCGCTGTCCGGAATCCAGGTGGAGAGAGCAATGACAACATCCTCGAAAAAAGCTTTGAAGGAATGCAATCATCCGTTGAATTTGTGTATCAGTTATCGGCATTTTCTAACCTTTGATTGGAGTTCTCCTTTTTGTTCTTGTTGTGGAGGAAGAACAGTGTCTTCCCTGGTGGCCTCGGGAGTCTGAAGATGAAGACGATGGTCTCCTGGAGAGCGCTACAGTAACTCAGCACTGTAGCGTGGTTGCCTTCGACGGCAGTTGTGTGCGGTTGTTTTCTCTCGTGCGTAGAGCGAAGTGACTCATAATATGTTGAATGTAAATAAAATAGAATAAAAACATTAATTTTTATTTTCAATATTACATATATAGAGGAGGAGAAGTGCTTATTAAAAAATACACTCAATGAACTGAACACTTAGTTAAAAATATTTTGTAACATACAGTACACATCTCGTACCTGCGTGATTTGCTGGTGGTGTGTCTGTACGTTGACGGTGGCATAATCCGAGTGCATCTGATGTAAAATATAACTTCTTAACGTTGCGACAGTTTTGACTCCCTAATTTTCGTATCCTTCTGAGTTTGTCAAAGATGCTCCATGGTGTGCATAACGGTGCTGCTACATGACACTGGTTTACTCTTATTTGTATGATGACCCTGATAAGTATGTAAGTGGGCATACCCATAAAATTACATCTAATTCAAATTTTACGGATAACTCATAAATACTCACAAAATTTAATCCTGGCGGCTACCCACTTAAATCCATAGCCGACCTTGCCTGCCGGTTGAGTCCATGTAGGGAAACCTTCAGAACTGTTCGAAATCATAAGACCAAACCAGCTGAGATGTTCGAGGTTGGATGCAACAATATAATGGGCAAGACGCGTAGGAAACTGTCGAGTACTCCCTCTCTTTTCAAATTATTTTTATCACCGTTGATTAACTATTTATCTTATTTAAAATATTAATTCAAATTTAAAAAATTATAAGTTATAATTCAAACAACTTTGATAACAAAACAAATTATAATAAAATATTTAAAATTTATCATATTTTTTAATAATGCAAATAGTCAAAGTCGATGTTTGTAATCTACAACGACATCAATTTTAAAAAACAAAAAAAGTATATTAATACTGACTTGGCCGTAACCCAAGTCACGTTGGCCTTATCCGTCATTTGCTAGAACTGTTTCATTCCAGATGATCTCTACTATGCGCGTCACGCAGGCGACTTTGGAGTACTATGAACAGCGACTCGGTTACCTGACAGACTCCATCGGCAACTACCTTGTACCCACCCCCTTCTTTCGAGGCTCTGGCGTCAAATCAAGAGGAATCCTCTGCCTTTCGCAAGAAAGCAGCAAGCAAACCAACTGCTCCAAGAAATCCAAGAAAGCGTCAATCCATTTCTCTAGGAAAAGTGGGTCTCATGATCCATAAAACAGCCAGACAGAAGGCCCTTCAGCCTTTGGAAATACTAGCTAATGGCAACTCCGAGGGGTCTGCACAATTGATGAATTGAATACGACGACGTGCCATGACAACAAAACCACCTTGGCATCGCAGTCGCACATATCAAGCCACCACTGTCGTGTGACAGCAATTAATTGTTGGTAGATATATAAATAGCGTTAAAACAATGTGTTGAAACACGAAATAGCTGCAAGTATGTGCAAAGAATAATGAATGGAATGAGGAGGCTGACCATACCAGCCATACATCCAACCATCAAAACCACTTCTAGTTCTTGGAAGTTTCGTTGCGGACGAAATGATGAGAATAGGGAATGACAGAGAAACGCAGACGTTGACCTGCATACAATACTTCTTGTTTGACAATAATGCAGTGAACTCAAGTATAAAAGCACCATCATCCAAGATAATTCAGACAGTTCAATTGGTCTATACCTTTGCCAACATCAGAACCATCTGCAGAAGTTAACTCAAATATTGAGCAGTGCTAAAAGATCGAAGGAGGGTCATGTAAGTCAACTATTCTCATCCCCAGACTCTGTCTGATGTTTCGATGATCGATCATAGGCAAAATGTTCCGTTTCTTTCATGCAAACTACATTCTGGGCATGTTAATTTTAGGTTTTCTTGAACTTGCAAGAGTTCCACAAGTAATTTACGTCAAACAAACAGTTGCCGCCAATACAAAGTTCTATAAAAAAACTATTGTTGTTGTGCCGTGCAGTAGATAGAAGAAATTAGATAAGATTTGGTTAGTTTGTTACTTTAAAGAGTAGGTTTGTTCTTAGTCAGTTTAAGGTTTGTTTCTAGTCAGTTTAATGTCTGTTTTTAAGCTATAGCCCTGCTGTTTATATAAAGTAGGTAAGAGATCCGTTCATGGTAAGAAACGAAGATGTCAATCTTTCTAAGAGGAGAAGATTAGCTTCAGTTGTAGCTGTGGTTTAGAAAGTGTATCAGCTCGGTGGTTCCTCTACCATAGCAATTAAGATTACCCTCGGTCTTTCAGTACAGACATCAGGATGGGGAAACTAGTTGCGGCAATTGGCAAGTTTTTCTGCTTCGCACAGGTGAACCAGTCAACTGTAGGCATCAGAGAGCAATTTGGTAAGTTTGAGGAAGTGCTCCAACCTGGATGCCATTTTGTGCCATGGATCATTGGTAAACGGGTCACTGGTGAGCTCACACTAAGGCTCCGGCAGCTAGATGTTCGTTGTGAGACAAAGACAAAGGTAATATGACTTTCCACGTTCCCACTCTGACATGTCACATGACATTCAGCTCAAGTTTTTATCAGAATGACTTGTCATGATAACTGTTTGTTTTATATATATGTTCAGGAGGCATTCTTTTGATCTGCTGCTCCCTTATTTACTACTTTTTCTGAAGATAATATGAACTTATTTTACTTACGCCCCTCTCACAGGACAATGTTTTTGTTAATGTTGTTGCATCCATTCAATACCGAGCAATTGAAGACAAAGCAAGCGACGCATATTACAAGCTCAGCAACCCAAAAGCTCAAATTCAATCATATGTTTTTGATGGTAGAGTCCCCCCCACCCCAAAAAAAAAATATATATATATACTGTACCCATTTTAAGATAATTACCATTTTTAGGCGAATTTGGATAATTGTCCAAACTATACTCTCTAAGCATACCAGTAGGTGTCAAATTGAATTAGTATTTGATCGATTAGGTTGGATATGTTTACCCTTATAAAATATAATTCATTCCATCAACTGAAAATCATTCACAGTACTTGACTGATGGAAAAAGATATTATACAAAAAAAAAAAAATCAACCAGCCTAAGAGGAACTATGTGGATTTGATTAGTAAGAAATAGATCAAATTCACATCACAAAGGATTTGAACATGGATGGACAAGGTGTACATCCACATCCTTAACCAACTATGATAGAAAAAGGTATATTAGCTACATGTCAAGGTAAAACTACTTGGATTTGTCAATGGTACAGACTTGGTTTTTGAGAAGTATATACTCCTATATAAGAACAATGACTCAAGATCCACGTCTTTTAAAATGCAATAAAAGGAGCATATCCCAATCTTACTTGTTCTTTTTCTTCCAGTTATAAGGGCAAGTGTTCCGAAACTAGAACTGGATGATGCTTTTGAGCAAAAGAATCAAATAGCAAAAGCTGTGGAGGAGGAGCTTGAAAAAGCAATGTTTGCTTATGGTTATCAGGTTGTTCAAACACTCATTGTTGATATAGAACCAGATGAAAAAGTTAAAAGGGCCATGAATGAAATTAATGCTGGTATGTATCCATCTACATTGGTGAAGCATGCTTTACCTTTTCTTTTTTTCTTTTCCTTTTTTTTGCGACTCAAGCATGCTTTTCTTTTCTCCCAAAAATATGAACCCATAGAGTTTACAACCAGTTCGAAAAAAACTATATTCAAGTATAGAAAAATCAAGTCATATAACCAATTAGAGCACATGATAGTATCATCCATTTAAAATCCCAAGGTTAATTTTGTGATGAGTAACAAATCATAATTTTGTGATGACTAACAAATCAATCACTCTGCATGCTTATACATATATAAAAAAAAAGACAAGCCCAGTGCATGTAGCTCCCGCATGCCCAGGGCAGGAAAGAGTCCGATCAATTCGAGTCTATTGTACATAGTGTTTCCACTTTCCATGTATTTCTTCAAGATTCTGTTTCTAGGACTCAAACCGAAGACCTCATGGCCACAAGGCAGCAGCTTTAACGCTGCGCCGGGACTCCCCTTCTGCAAGCTTCTATCAAAACTAAAAATAAAATACTATGTTTGATGTTTAGAGATAACATTTTGCTTCCTTGTCATTCGGTTCAGCTGCAAGACTACGTGTCGCAGCAAGTGAGAAGGCAGAGGCAGAGAAGATTGTTCAGATTAAGAGGGCTGAGGGTGAAGCTGAAGCCAAATATCTCTCTGGTGTTGGCATTGCAAGGCAGCGACAAGCCATAGTGGATGGGCTGAGAGACAGTGTGCTAGGCTTCTCTGGAAATGTACCAGGGACTTCAGCTAAGGATGTCATGGATCTGGTTCTTGTCACTCAATACTTCGATACAATGAAAGAGATCGGTGCCGCATCCAAATCTTCAGCAGTTTTCCTCCCACATGGTCCTGGTGCTGTTGCAGATATTGCGAGCCAAATTCGTGACGGGTTTCTTCAGGCATCCACTCAGCAAGTCCAGTGATCATGACTTCAATCAAACATAAATTTGTATTGGTGAGGTCAGTCATTATGGTTAGTCATACTTGAGTGGTCCTTTGCATGGGTGAGTATACTGCATGGTCATATTAAACAGTATCGAGCTTGTTAAATTATTTCTGTTTCAAATATAAGAATAGTGTGTGTATAGGAGCCAAGATACAAAATGGAGCTCTGATTGTGGGGTGACTACAGTTGGCTTATAATAAGCCACAAGAATAAGTGAACAGAACTTTTATATTTATTGCTCAACATACATCTCTGATTTCCCATGTATCTTTTTATTCATGATAGTCTCATAACACCTTTCATATTGCTAACCCACAAGCACAATTTGCAGCATTAAGCAGAACTGGAAACCAGAATGAATGATGTTAAACCGAAGTATCATCTATACCACCCAAAACATAAAAAGTGAGGATAATTTAAATGATCGGCACCTTCTTAACCTCTAAAGTTCTTTGCAATCTCATCCTAACATTTGAAACACTCACTACTGCGGTGCGTGAAGCAAACCAATTTCTCTGATGCGATAACAGTGACATCGTCAATTACATAAATACTCACACTATCTACTCCGATAATTAGTGACTCTACACAACATCTCGCGGGACCGAACCGATATAGTCAAGACAAGGTACCCAAATATCAACGCGGACATCGCGAAGTAAAACCAAACGGCCTCCACAATTTCATAATAGCATATCAGTGAATCTGACATACCTACGGGGACGCGCCGTGTCAGTATGGATGGTCTTCCTTGGAGTACCCCTGCTCCGGCCAGTAGCTCAGCCACTCAAACATGGGCCCCTTCGCCATGGCCAGCGCAAGGATGTCGGAGCCTGCCACCGCCGGGTCCACGCCCCTCCCGACCATCCTCACTGCCTCGGCCAGCATATCGGTCGCTCTCCCTCCATACGCGCTCCCTGAACCCCACGCGACCGCCTGCCTCCTCACGCCGCTCCCCGCCGCCGGGGCCCTGCGAGCGCACCGGCTCCCGCTGGCCGGAGGCGGGGATAGGAAAAAAGTAGCGGGGAGTTTGCGAGGGACCGAGGAGCTTTCGCCCTCGCCGGCGGGCGCTGGGGGAGGGGCTGACGGCGGCGCCGGCGCCGGAGCATCCGCCATGGCTTCGCGGGGAAGGCGATTTGCATTTGCGCGGTTTTAAGGAAAATGCCAAAATGGAGGCACTAACCACCAGTCCGGGCCCGGGCCTACCTTCCAAGCCCAATATCTGAGTGAAGTCGTGGGCCCAACACAGCAGGCACGAAGTCCAACCCAGTCGGGGGCCCTCGTTTTGCCGGCACGCGGGCCACCCAATACCTGGGAAAACCCGATGGGGTCCACATTCCCGGCGGAGCAGGAGCTTCGACAGACCCACTCGCAACTCCAAGCCTCGCCACGTCAGCGTCGGAATCCGATTCCTACCTAGGCCGCTTCCGTTCCGGCTACGATACGATCATACGAGTCGTCCAAACACCAAACACCCGTCCTCTTCTTTATAGCTGTCTCGCACACCCGCACGCACACGCCGCTTCACTCGCTCGTCGGCGCCTGGCTTTGCTTGCCCCCACAACCTCCATGTCCGCCGCGAGGCCCGTGACCGCAACCTTCGCCGCCCCGCGACTCCAGGCGGCCGCCCTCCTGCGTCTCCACCGCGCCCCCTCGCCCGCAGTCCGCCTCCGCGTCGCCGCGCGACCCCGCCCCGGCTGCCGGTGCATTGCCATGGCAACCGCCGCGCCCGGCCCCGCCGATCCTCTTCCCAAGGTACGCGCGCGAGCGCCCCGAAGGCTATCGAGCTCTCTCTGTGATGCAGTGATTAGGAGGCTATTTGGTTTATTACATATGTGTGCCTTACCAAAATTTAGAGTTGCCAAATCATAGCGTTGCCAAAATTGAAGATAATGAAATGCTGTTTGGTTTGTAACTTTTCCAAATCATTGGCACAATGGAAGAAATAGGTGTTTGGATTACAACTTTACCAATTGTTTCCAAATTTGTATCTATGACATATGGGACTCACATGTCATATAATATTTTTTTTAAAATATATTCAAGTGACATCTTATTTTGTAGATTTAATTGAAAACAATTTAATGGTGAAAACGTATCATAATATAAATGTACGGTTTTAGAGATATAATCATTTGAATGATGCTAATAAACAAATTTCGGACTTTGTGCCACCTGTGATTTGATGCCATCTGGCACTGTAGCTGTTTCTCTCACTTACCAACTTGTTGGCGGCAGTTTTCTTCGCCCGGGCATACGCCAACGGGGGCAGTGTTCTGTAGCTCGGCTACGCCAAATTTTTACGGTGAGCCAAATGTTGGCACAGATCCAAACTATATCCAAATTTCATCGGCTGGCCAAACTTTGGAATGGTCTTTGCGGGTAAAGAACCAAACGTACCCTAGATCCTCGCGGATGGTGTTCGTCAGCGGTCCCGTGCCGCCGTGCGCCGTCGGAACCGTTTGTGGTGTGCGCGTCTTTTTTGTTCGTCTCACGGTTCCTCTTTTGCTACATGGACACGCCGTCGGTACAACTATAGCTGGGCAGCCCACCCATTTTGGCACGGCCCAGTCAGCATCGGGCCCGGGCCGACATGGGCCCGGTCGTCGGCCCGGGCCTAGGCCACAGGTCAAGCACGAGGCCCGGCATGGCATGGCCCGTTTATAATTTTATATTAAATATATTTATGTTTTACTTCTAATCAAAGAAGCAGCGTGGCTTAGTGGTCTGTTCTTCGGTTGATAAACCTCAGATCGTGGATTCGAGCCCCAGTCACCGCATATTTTGCTCCAACTAGCGCCGATGCCCGTGCTACGCCACGGGCAGGATAAAACGATGCAATTAATATTCGATACAGAAAGACAATCTGACATTTGCTTCTTTCGATAAAAAAAATATAACGTGACATAAATTCGTTGTGATATAGGTAAGTAACACGGATAATTCAAGAATTTATTCAAAATAGTTAACTTGATAATACGAGAAAGGTAAGATTGGATATTACCAAAAATTCTTTCCGAAGTGTTATATCATCATGTACACATGCAATATAATAATAATGTAACCAATGAATGCAAAATTAAATATGTACATTTTTATCTTCTATTCTAATATAGGAACTCGTAATTCATCGAGTAATTTGACGCGAAGTTGAATATCCAACAACTTGTAGTACGGTTCAACTACGGTTCCAAGTTGATATGTATTATCGGTAATCAAATAAGAGTGATTGTCTATCAATGAGATCATCATTTGGTATGTTGGCAACTCGTAGCAATGAGAGTGATTGTATTATCGGTACTAATTGACGATACAACAAAGTAAAAGATAGGAACGTAATACCGTACTATGAGTCACCATAATATTACGATTCAAACTTATTGGATTGGAAATACGGGCAAAGACAAGATAAGAGTCATCATACCTTAGCATGAACTCGTAGTTCATCTCCTCCACTCCAGTCCTTCATCACAGCTAGTACTTGATGTCTTGATGATTAACTACTAAATCGTAATAATCCCATAAGTATACATATTTATACTACATATAAAATTTACAACAATAATATAAATACTAAAAGTACATATTTTGGGTACTCGCTTTTGCAAATCTTAGCAAGATGCCTCCCTAGATCGAAAGGAATATACTGGCCATTAGTTTCAACTTGTTACTTAGTACTAAACATAAAAGTAAACCACAATTATTGTCTCATTAGTATTGCCCTTAATTACCTGTCACCACTTCAAGATTAGCTGCAAGCGATTGTATGATTAGTGCAAAGATGAGGCAAATCAGAATCACCCAAAGGAGCTAAAGGAAAAGGAAAGCCAATGAGCACCAAAATTGAAGTTTCTTGGACAAACGGCTAGCAAATGTTTGTTTCTCCTGACTGATAAAATGTACCTCGTATCTGTGATTTGCTCCGGCTTGTAGATTTGTTTCCACTGTTTCAGTTTGAAGGGAATGTTATAAATGTGTGTTTGCGCATACAAATTTATATGTGTCTGAGGGGGGTAAGAGGCACTCACAGTTTCTAGGATCTGAGAGGCGGCTATCAGAAGGCTATCCAAATGATTCAAACCAAACAGCAGGAAAAAGTAGATCGAGGAAAGGGAGATCTGTCAACTTGACGGAGATCGAGGAACAGGCCGTGCCGAAGGCAGGGCGGCGAACCGCAAATGCAGCGGGGGCGGCTGGGAGGCGTGGTGGTGCCGCGGTGGTGGCCGGGGCGGCGGGGGCCGGGGCGTGGAGGTGGTGGCCGCCC
>BCLF01000017.1:3704453-3726749 GCA_001602275.1 Zoysia japonica
CGGTTTGCTTATTCTGCAACAAGTTACCTCGAAGTTTGACATCCCTACCGTGAGTAAGTTTCAGTGACTTCACAAGTTGTTAATCCCTCAATAATAAATTTAGATGTATTTGAGTTTAAACACTATGCACTGATGAAACTTTTTCGTCCAATCGACCTTAATCAATAGTAATGTCTTCCAACGGAGATACCGGCACAGTGATGAAGTACATCACTAACGGGGCTTCCGATTTCCTGATAAAGCCTGTGAGAATCGAAGAACTAAAGAACATCTGGCAGCATGTGTTCCGGAAGAAAATCGGGGAGGAGCGGGGCAAGAACAGCAATGCTCAACACGTCGTTGACCAGGTGTTCTATCCTCCAAACACAGCTCCTTCTCCAAGTCCAGCAAGATCCACAGGGATCACAGAAGCTTCTATGGAGTTGATGGATAGTGAGGTGAGAGAAGCCAGCGGGACGGTCACAGATGTAAAAGACCTCAGGAAGTCGAGGCTCAGCTGGACTCGGCAACTGCATCACCAGTTCATCACGGCTGTAGATTCCCTTGGAGTAGAGAGTAAGTGATCGATCTTAAATGTGGTCTATCATCAGATTTGAGTCCCGTCAAAACTTGAATTTGGATACCTATTTCTTCTCTCTTTTAAATTAGGAGAAATACCTATATATTTCTTCTTAATATTTACTCCCTCTGGTTCAAAAAAGAAGTCGTTTAACTTTTGTGAACCGGAGAGAGTACAGCACCTCCTAGGCTAGGTTTCGTTTTTCACCCATCGTTTTAAGTGATGTTACCCTATGTATTACATTATGTTACTTGGTTTACAGAAGCTGTTCCAAAGAAGATATTGGAGGTAATGAATGTTAAACACTTGAGAAGAGAGCAAGTTGCAAGCCACCTGCAGGTAATTAACTGGAATATGTTCTTCAGTCCTTGTACCACAAGTCACGCTTGCATGCATGCCAGAAAGTTCTCTCCAAATCCAAAGATAATATACGATTATCAATTTTAGAAAACGAGAGAAGGATTGTCTAAAACTGCTTCTGTGAAATATTTCTTCACAAAAAATTGTCTCGCAACTGGTCTCACAATAAAATTACATATTGTCATATTAGTTTATGTTGACTATTTTCTTGAGGACATAGTTTTACACAGATAGGGAATCATGTAGTTGACATCAGGAGGGATAACCATTCCTATTCATAGAGCTATTAGTTAGCTGCACATATTCATATTCTGGACTGTGGTGTTTGAATGGATATATGGGAGGACAAAAGGAATTAGGCATTGGTTGTACTTATCTTTATTCAAATAAAGTTATTTTATCACTAATCTTTTTGTTGATCCCTTGAAGAAATATAGGCTTCACCTGAGAACATCAACTCAAGCATTGCATAAAGACGATGCAGCTTCGTCATCAAGCCATCCACATGAATCAAGCAACCTCAAAACCCAATTGTTCGACCATTCTCCGAATTCTGTATATCTCAATCAAGATGGATGTATGGAGATCACAGACTACTCTTTGCCCAAGGATGACCTATCAAGTGGTTCGGACTGTATTCTGGATGAACAGAACAACTACTCGCCTGAAGGCTTTCAGGATTTCAGTTTGGTTTCAGATAAACAGGCGTCTGACACATATCTATGGAATTTCGAGGCGGAGTGATCCGATCACTTAAACACGAACCATAAGTAATAAGCCCTTGTATGTTTTGTGCTGAACCAGAGTCTTTGCAGAGTACGTACTATCTTCAATCTTTCCAAAAGAATGTGTTGTCTACTACTATTGTAATGTATATAATCTGCTGTTAACTGGCAGAACATTTAAATAATTTTTAGCTCCTTCCCTAAACAAACAGCTTGAAAGAACTTTGGAATCTTGAATTTTTGTATAGATGAGTGTTAGATTACTACAAATATAATTCCGTACTTCAAAGTGTCCAAGATGCGATTCTATGCTACCATTGTAATAAAAATTGCTACTTCAGTTGAGTTCAAAAACCTTAAGCCCCTTTTGCAGAGCTCCCAGCTCCCAGCTCTTGATTCTCAGGTAAAATTTAAAAAGCTCTGTCAAACATTGTTTTTTAATAAATAATTCTTGTTTGATTTTGTGAAGTGATTCTTTAAAATAAACTAAGAGGCTAAAAGCTGAAAAAATAGTTTCTTCTACTTCTATGAAGTGATTCTCTATCCTGATTATAAGAGTTTATTCTTAGAAATCAAAGAGAATCACATTCAGCTATAGAATCACTTTACAGAAGAATCAAAAGCTGAGAGCTCTATCAGAGAGGCTGTTTCCTGCTTCAGCATTGAAGTTGGGGCAAATCTTAGTACTAAAAAAATATCATACCATAATAGAGGAAGGGACATATTTTACAAAAAAATTCTGCTCATTTGTCATTACACTTGCGAAATTTCATACCAGTAATATTAAGTGCTTTGTCTGTTGTATCAAATTGTCATGTTTGTTTTGCTGCCACAGTACTTTGCACACCAAACTCTTACCGCTGATTCTTAGTTTGATGTTTGGTTATTTGTTGGCACAACTATTGCTTGTACCTTAGCATCATGCCCCACATCTAGTCTAGACATATATAGATACATGAGGCCATGCAGGTCACATATGATTATTTTTCACGGGGCAACATTTTTAACTGTATTTGAGATATTAAAAATAATTAATGAATAATTAAAATCCATCAATATCTCTCCCTGTTGAGAAATTAAAAACAAAACAAGGGCAAACGTTTAGTTAGTACCTGTACGCATGTGGAATAATAATGCTCCCATTTCACGTACCGCCGGTTAATTCGCATAGATCGATCGTTCCCGATAATCGAATCATGCAAGCATGCATCTCTCTACGTACAAATGTGTGGATGTGAGCGACAATATCTAACTGGAGAACAAGCCCGATCAATCGATGGAAGACGGGTCGATGATGTTCACAAGAGTTCATGCAAGGAGCCAGTAGTTCCTGTGAGTCTTGGTGTTGAGCAGGTATCCGGCGTTCTGGCCTTTCTTCTGAACGCTCACGCACAGGCACTTGCTGTGCTCGATCAGGAAATCCGCCGTGTTGTCGTGCCCACGGCTCGACCCGCTTGGGCTCCGCAACCTGATCATGATCAGCAAAACGAAGATCACGGCCAGAATTCAGAAACATGCATGGCGCCATGCGTGCGGGCACAAAGATGATTCGAACGTACCCGAGGAACGAGGAGACGCGGCGGTGGCCGATGACGAGGAGCTCGACGCCGCGGCGCTGGGACTCGGCGAGGATGGTCTGCGCCTTGGCCTCGCGGCCCTCGGTGGCCGGCTCGACGCGCTCGGCGTGCACCCGCGCGCGCGGGTACCGCGCTCTGCAAGCGGCGCGCATCGCCTCCATGAACTCCCCGGAGTCCGGCCCGGCGCCGCCGAGGAACACCGCGAGCGGGGAGCCGCCGCCGCCGCCGGACCCCGTCCGCGAGGGCCCCGCGGCGCCGTTGTACGGGTGGGGCATGTTGACGTGGAGGAGCAGGATGTCGTCGCCCTCGACGACGGCGTGCGAGAGCGCCCACTCCATCGCCGCCGTCGACTCGCGGCCGGGGTCCGCTATGATCATCACGAGCCGCGGCTTGGCCGGCGCGGACCCCGCGCCTCCGCGGCTGGCGCTGCCCCGTCCGAGGTCGATCTGGGACATGCTGGTGCCGGCCGACGTTGCCGCATGCACGCAGCCCCGCCGGCCTTGGTTAATGTGCGGGAAGTGTTGGGGGCTGGCGCATTTGCCGAGTTTGGGGAGGGGCTGGCGAAGAGGCAGAGGTGCACGTATGCCTGCATGCTGTTGTGCCAGGGCAATGCAAAGGTTTCGCAAAGCGGCTTTGGCGGAGCAAGCTAGCGCGGATACGCAGGCTGGGTTCACGGAAAGTTGCACTACCGGCGGCTGGCTGGAGGGAATTGTTTCTCCGGTACATTGCTAGGTGCACATTTCCCCACACTATCTGAAGTCCAAAGTCTAATGCTCTGGTCTAAAAAAATTATAAACCATATTTCAAACACCTCTTTTATGATAAAGCAAATTATATAAAATTTATCATATTTTAAAAAATAAGACAAATGATAAAAAAATGATGTTAAAAGTTAATAGCTATATAAATTTAGAAATGGAGGGAGTACACCGTTAAATTGATCAATTTGTATAAATCGATCGCACTATCAAACCTTTTTCGTGTCAGGAGGAACGCTAATGTGAACACTGACCAACAGTAGTTCGCGGGAGGATTGTCTACAGTGCTGCCCCCTAACGACAATCACTGACATGTAGGTCACGAACCACCTGGTAACCCACATGTAAGCGGCCGTTGTCAGAGGGCAGCGCTGCTGTTGACGATGCCTTGACATGTGAGCTACGCGAGTCACGTATACATTATTGTGTGCGATCAGTGTTTGCACCATTCTCTTGCAAGTTATTCAGATGAAATGATGAACCCCGTTCCATCAATTTCTTCCATTGGCGTACACACTACACACTCACTTTTGAACAACATGATCACGAATCTCCTCAAACACGTTCACCACAAATCGACACAAACGCACGCACACAGTTGCCAGCAAGCTCGCTCGGTCGCCTGTCACGTTGGATCGATCGATCACTAGCTACGCGAGTCCGTCCTCTTGCTCCGTGAGCCTGGCGTCCATCTCGAGGACGGTGCTGATGTTCATGGGGCTGACGTAGTCGAGCGAGCCGGTCATGAACTGGCTGACGATGACGCGGTTGGCGCGCTCCGTGGGGTGGTACGCGTCCCAAAAAACGTACCTGCTGCGGTCGGCGCAGAGGCTGGACGCCGCCGTGCAGAGGCCGAGCCCGTTGTGCGGGCCCTGGCCGCAGCACGCCTTGTCGGCCGTCGTGAAGCCGTACGCCGCCGGGTCGCTGACGAAGTCGAAGTGCACGCGGAACGCGTTCGCCGCGATGAACGTGCCGGCGCCGAACCGCGCGTTCAGCTGGTCCAGCGCGCGCGCCAGCTGCGGGTTGAAGAGCGACGCCGCGCGCATCAGCTCCGTCGCGCACTCGCCGTTGACGCTGCGCTGCGCGAGGATCGCCGGAGCGCAGCCCAGCGGGCCCGTGCCGGTCACCAGGACGCGGCGGCAGCCCATCGCGTGCAGCCTCTGCATCCATGCGTACATGCACCGAGCAATGTCTTAGTCATTGGAGACGGATCGAGAAAGGGAGAGAGCGAACGACTTACGATGAGGATCTTCTTGTACTCGGACACGAGGTACCGGACGTAGTCGGGCAGCGAGAACTCGCGGGAGCGGAGGGAGAAGGGGACGAGGAAGTAGTTGTTCACGAAGTCGTTGCCGCCGAGGGTGATGAGCACCAGCGAGCGGCGCACCACCTGCCGCGCGCGGGCCGGGCCAACCAGGGCCGAGAGCTTGCGCTGGTACTCGCCGAAGTACGCGAGCTGCCGGCTCATCCTCAGGATGTCCACCTGACACATGCATGATCGGATATGTATCATATATGTACGACGTGTAGTATAGGTCGACAATGCATGGAAACTCACACGAATAATGCACATAGGATAGGAACGAATGGAGAAACACTCACGAACTGGATGCCGGTGTCGTTGAGGATCCCGACGCCGGCCGACGCGAAGTTGGCGCCGACGAGCAGCTTCTTTCCGCGGAGCTGGGGGCTCAGGTACGGCATTGGGGGCTCGGAGCCGAGGTGCTCGCCTGCATTGATCGATTGTTTAAAACCAGATCGATCGAGGGAACATAGGAACGAAACACGACACGCAAAGGCAGTCGCAAGCAGGGCGGACTGAGGAGACGGCAACGTACTGATGATGTCGGGGATGTTCTTGCCGTTGGAGAATCGGCCGGTGGGCCGGCGCGTGGGGAAGTCGACCCCGTACGGCGGCGCGTCGGCGCGCGCCGAGGTCATGAGGTAGTTGTTGTTGCCGCTGTCGACCAGCGAGTCGCCGAACACGAAGAAGGCGCGCGCGCACTCCGTCGGCGTCGCGAGCAGGCCCACGGCGGCGAGCGCCGTCGCCAAGAAGAGCCACCTGCTGGCCAGCCAGGGGCTCATCGTCGTCCAAAACTAAGCGAGGAGGACTGTGATCCCTCCCAGCTACTCCGTACGACGTGCGTGCGTCAGTGGTTAGAGCGGCGGTCACTCACGACGATGATGAACAAGCTGCGGATTTGAGGGTATATATAGAGGAGCGTGCACGGAGGCGGTGATGATGGGCGCAGGCGAACGGAATGGTCACGTCCAATTGAATGGGATTAATCAAGCCACAATCTTAGACGCGCGCCGCGCGATGAACCACCAAAGCCGCCGCTGCCGCTGCTGCGGCTGCACCTAACAGCACGCACCGGGACACAGATTTCCCGGACGATAACTGCGTCTGGGCTTCTCAGGAGCTTCATTCACTACCCTGTCGGCGCGGCCGCTGGGGGCTGGAGGAATCTCACGCGCCGGGATGAATCCGCTTACAAAACGCTGGTTCATGCATGCCCCCGGTCCAGAAATCTGGTGGTCCTGTGCATCCGAGTTCCGATCCAATCCCTTGCCAATTGCCATCCGACTGAGCGAGGAGCCGAGGACTCTTCCGTCTTCGGCCTGGTAATCTGCGCCTCGGAATCGGGTGCGATCGCACCAAACTGCAGTGGCGTTCTTAGTGGTGGGTCACATATGTCATGGCATATTTAAATTTTTTGTTGTGTACTCAATTATATATATAGTATATTATTTTATATATAGATTATACTATTTAATATAAAGTTTATATTGAATTGAATAAAAAAAATTATTGCGTTATACCCTCAACAAAATTCTAGGTACGCTGCCAAACTGGCATATTCAGACATGACGGCGCGGTCCGGCTGCAGATTGGTTCCCATCGTCAGTGCTAGTGCATCACAACCCGTTTTTTGTTTCGGCTCATACCCATTTTTTCATGCCATTCAACGGCGCGTATTGGCGGGTGATGCCCCTGCGTGCTAACCGCTTGCTGTTCGCCGGCCACGTCGCTCGCTCGCACCCTCCCGGCAGCTAAACTCGAGAGGTCGCATCGCCACAACCGGTGACAGCAACGCCAAAACCGCCGCCCGTGCAAGTACGTGCGGCCCGGTGACATTGACGCGCGAGTTTGCGTCCCAGTGGATGCGCTTGGATGGCGGTGAGTCAAAGCTAACAACGCGTCAGCGTTGCGCCTCGTGATCGAGGCAATTAATACAACAATATTAGCACAACCAAGACCTATAATACCGGTACAAAGGAAAATAAAAAAATTAACTGATACAGGCAGGACGACGCAAAATAATTATCTTTCCATAGCAGATCGTTTGGCACAAGTGTCAGAATCCAATTTTGATCTACAGCTCAGATCTCAAAACTACTCTGTTCCTTATTACATGCACTAGCTCCGTTTGGAACTGAGGTCCTACGTCCACAGAATCAAAACCCTGACTGTCACCTCATCAATAGGAAAATACAATAAAGATGAACTTGCACCGCAAAAAATCTGTAATCTGCATCTCTAGATACCTCTGACTGTTCGTGGGTGGGTTTCATGACTTAGTAGTCCATTCCACCCATGCCGCCCATAGCCGGGGCCTCTTTCTCCTCTTTAGGTACTTCTACAATGATGGACTCTGTGGTCGTCATCAGGGACGAAACACTGCAAGAGCGTACAAGTCAGTACCGGCATATGAAACCAAGGTATTGGCAATGTCCAGTAATCTAGGTCACAAACAACAGCCCAAGGATATAGCAAAGCACAGAAAAGGCAGGCTTACCTTGCAGCATCCACCAAAGCAGTTCTGATGACTTTGAGGGGGTCAATGATACCGGCCTTCACCATGTCAACATATTCACCTGAAGAGGAACATGATTTCACAAGCAATAAGCAAAGCCGTTGTTCTGCACAAGATAACCACAGAGAATGGTTTTAGGAACCTACCTTTAGCAGCATCATAACCAAGATCAGTGTTGTCTTGCTCCAGAAGCTTGCCCACAACTACAGCACCCTCTACACCAGCATTTGTGGCAATGGTGTGAACAGGTGTCTGCAAAATACTTTAGCCATCAGCTTTTGCACATAGCAGAAAGGCATCAGAAAAAATATTCAATCTAATTCTATGTATTGCAAACCTTCAAAGCATTCTGAATGATTTGTACACCAATCTTCTGGTCGAAGTTTGCAGTCTGCAGTTTATCAAGCTCCTTTGACGCATAGAGAAGAGCAACACCACCACCTGCGTACAAACGATCAGAAATAAACTATTTCAGGCAATAAGCAAGCAACACTAAAGAATGAGAAACAACCATCAACTTTGTAATATTTTACCTGGCACAATACCCTCCTCCACAGCAGCCTTGGTAGCATTCAGTGCATCTGTTACTCTGTCTTTCCTCTCACCAACTTCAGCTTCACTGGCTCCTCCAATCTGCAAGAGGCAGAACACATACGTGAAAATACATTTCAGCAACTTCATACAGCCATATGAATCAGTTATCAAAAAATGTTATCTCCAAAAACTCCAATGATAAAAACTGTTAGGATGGGTATGAATCTGACCTTTAGAACTGCAACACCTCCAGAAAGCTTCGCTAACCTCTCCTGTAACTTTTCCTTGTCGTAATCAGAAGTGCTTTGCTCAATTGCTGATCTAATCTGCAACACAATATCAATACAGCTATCAGAAACAGAAAGTACAGGTATATACAAGTCACAGCACATCAAAGCAGCATAAACCTGCTCTGCCCTCTCTTCAATGGACTTCTTGTCACCAGCTCCATCCAGAATAACAGTGTCATCCTTTGATACAGTCACCTGCATTGGGAATTTAATGTTACTCTTGAAGCAGTTTTCAAAAGATTCCAGAATAAACCCAAAAACACAAGCAAATTTTATTGAAAGCATCAACACATGGTGCAACCACTATACTACGTTCTCCAAACTTTGTATTAAGAATACTCTTCAATTAGGGGCTGTTTGGTTGGTGCCTGACTTTGCCACGCCTAAGCTTAGTCATGCCACAGATTTTTAGGCTGTTGTTTGGTTCACTGCCACAACTGTGGCAAGCCACACTTTTGTAGCACCCTACCCCACATGTCATATTCTCATTTTGTTGCCAAACTTTGCCACACTTGTGGCTAAGATTTTGCTAGCCACACTTTTTGTGGCAAGCCACACTTAACAAGCTTAGGCACCAACCAAACAAGCCCTAAATCTCTTGTGAAGATACAACAACCTCCTTTGCGAAATGATACATACCTTTTTGCATGTACCCAACATGTGAGGTTCAAAATTTTCAAGGTTCATTCCAAGTTCTTCGGTGATGACCTGAATCAATGAAAGATGCAGAGATCAATAAGTCTCGAATTTGACATAAGCTGAATACGATGTAACCCTGAATCTTACTTCTCCACCAGTAAGGATAGCCAGGTCATGCAAATTTGCTTTCCTGTTCTCCCCAAAACCAGGAGCTTTGACAGCACAGACCTGAATATCATTCCAGACCAGTTAAAAAAAGCACAATTCAAAAAACAGAACCACAACTGCCAGAATCTACTAACCTTGATCCCAGCACGAAGCTTGTTGATGATCAGAGTACCCAACGCTTCGCTTTCCAGATCTTCTGCAACAATCAGCAGAGGCCTTTGCTTCTGTTCAAAGCAAATCATTGAAATATGCATCAACAGAGGACATGATGTAACCAACATTAGCCACAGCTCAAAGAGTTTAAACATGTTACCTTCAGGGCCATCTCAAGAACTTTAACCACTGCGTGCATGTTAGAAATTTTCTTGTCATGTATCAAGATCAATGGGTCTTCCAGTTCCTGTCACATGCAAACAATATAAATGAGGGATTGTCATGGTGAAGACAATAAAAAATCTATGCTTACAGATATAAATCAAACAGCACTTACGCATTTCTGGGTTTTCTGGTTGGTAATGAAGTAAGGAGAGATGTAACCCCTGTCAAGTTTCATGCCTTCCACAACTTCAAGTTCATTATATAGAGTGTTACCATCCTACCAAATGTTTGATTAACAAGTTAAACCAGCATATCACATAAAGAAGTACTTTAAGATGAAGACACGCCACTATAAAAATCACGGAGCTAGCATGTGGTTCTACTTTTGAATCTCAGTTCATGTGTATGGTGACATAGAACAATGATGCAATGAAATAATGTAGACAACATCAAGGTCAAAACAATGTCACACATACTAAACACTGCATAAGTGCATGAAGCTGAGAGATTTTCATTGCAGGTGGACAAATATAGAAGCAAGCAGTCAGGGGAAAATTTAGGTCAACTTACTGCAATAGTAATCACACCCTCTTTGCCAACCTTCTCCATAGCCTTAGCAATAAGCTCACCAATTTCCCTCTCCCCATTTGCTGATATTGTACCAACCTTAAACAATACGAAGTAAAGAATTAGAACAGATGGACAAGTCAAGAGCAAAGTATACAAAGTAAGCGGAGCTTTGCTATACCTGTGCAATTTCTTCGGATGTGCTGATCATTTTGGCCATGCTCTTCAGATTTGTCACAACAGAATCAACAGCCATTGAGATTCCACGCCTTAAATCCATTGCATTCATTCCAGCCGCAACAGATTTGCAACCCTCAGTAAATATTGCTTTTGTCAAAACAGTAGCACAGGTAGTACCTGAAATTATCAGACAAGTGACAATTAGAACAATTAAAATGAATATCAATCAGCAGTTCCAGAACAAGAGCCTGTAAACACTAAAAATTTGCATTGTATCTTTTGTTATAAGAAAATAACCCGCAGATAAGAATTGAGCAAATAGCTGCCACGATGAGAAAAAAAAATACCAATCATCAGGACATAGCATGTGCAGAAGTAAGCAACATTGAACTTATATTAATAAAATAGTACAGAATATGTAATCAGATGTGGACACTGAAGAGCATCCCTCCATGAAGGCAGAAAATGTTATTTGACATTAGAATCATTGAATGATAGGAACATTTTACAAACTCGCAATAAAAGCATGACATACCATCTCCAGCAGTGTCATTCGTCGCATTAGCAACCTGCTTTACAAGACTTGCACCAACATTCTTCACTCTATCCTTGAACTCAATGCTCTTGGCAACAGTCACACCATCCTTTGTGACCTTTGGTGCACCAAAGCTTTGCTCAATAACAACATTACGTCCCTATAGAATACAAACAATGAGTTCTATCCGCAAGACAACATAGCTCAGCTATACAACAGAATAGAACACAGAGATTTCAGATCCCAGAATCTTGCATTTTGGAAAGGAATGGGATATACTGAATTGACAGTTTTCACCAGACAGAGCCAAAAGACAACCATCCAGTGTTGATAAGCATGCCACATAATGTAAACATATTAGTATACCTTAGGGCCCATAGTGACTTTGACTGCATCAGCCAACTCCTCAACTCCCCTCAGCATTAAAGAACGGGCCTCAACACCAAACTTGATGTCCTTGGCAGCATAGTTCCTGCTCCAGGACAGCCTACTTCCAACCTGCACAGAATCACCCAAGGAACTCTCAGTTCAAAAAGAAGAGCAAATTCAATTGAACGCTACTCCATCACCAGACCACCACAAGCCATACAGTAGATAAATTTCATAAAATTTATGTTTATGCTGATTGCTGAACAGATAAAAAAGGCTGGTCAATCCCTTCAACACTAAGGCCTTGTTTCGCACAGCTGGAACTTGTTAAAAAAAGCAGCTTATTTGAACAGCTGCTAAAAAATAAGCTGCTTGTTAGTTCTTTCTGAGAAGCTGTTGAACTAACAAGCCGTGAAATAAGTTTCCTATTTGGCACAGCTTCTCTGCTTATTTCTGTGAATAAGCTGAAAATAAGTTCTGCCAAACAGGGCCTAATGCACGACCTGTCAGCTAAAGGGAACAAGGAAGTGACACTGTCACCACACACCAACACAGAAATGGACTGACACCACACTAGCGAGCAATTGTAGATTCTCCACTAGCAAATTGCAGATCCCAGCAGATCACTGAAGCTGCTTCTTAGCATCCAAACCTTTCTACAGAAATGAAGTACAGCTATGAAGCAGACCACCTAAAATTCACCGGGCCCTACTAAATCAGCAGGCCCGCAGTGCATCCAACAGATTCTAGTACGCCCTGCAGTCAGAACTGAGACCAAAATCGCAGTGTCCAACAGATTTCACCCACCCCCGGATCCCATTTCCGCCGAACTCTCACCATGCGAGCGCTCACACTACCGCACTCTCAGGCTCAGCGCGTGCAGCCGCGAGCACCCCATTCAGCAAGGCGCAGGAGTGTTCAGCCTCACCTGGCGAGCGGCGGCGCTGCTCCCGACCTGCCGCGCCCTGGAGGCGAGGCTGAGGGCCACGCGGTACATGACGCAGCTAGTGGGAGACGGAGGGCGAAGGAGGTCGGACCGTCGGAGGCGAGCTCGGAGGAGTGGCTGGCGGCGGAGGCAAAGCTGCTCGGCTACTTTCTTGCGGAGGAGGAAAGAACGGGAAGTGTGGAGGACGTGCGGCGGATTATAGACGCGGCGGGCGGGGGAGCGAGGGAGGCGAGAGGGAACGGTCCCAGCAGTCTCTAGAAACATCCGACGCTAGGGTTTAGGGTTTTTCTGCCGCTTTGCTTTTGGATGGAATCCAGTTTGGTGCAGGAGTACTGGAGTCGCCACGCCGCCGCCGGCTCCAGGCCACGAACCAAAGATGCCACAGTGACTGACGGCGCGGCGGAATGGGCTTGAGAAGTCGGGCTGTGTTCCACCCTGGAATGGAGACGGGTGAACTTGGCCCAACAGAAAGGGAGATGAAACTAGGCCGGGATTTCTTGCGTTCGATCAAATGACCCGCTGAGAAGGCTCCCCCGAAAGCCCAAACTTGCTGCTACTCTGCTGCTGGTGGGAGCGCGGAGTTGCTGGACAGCCTGGACCGTTTGGATGCAAGCACCTTGTCCAAGGTTTCACCGGGCACCGTGATCCCGTTCGTCTCCATTACCAGAACTACTGCAGTGGCGACGTCGATCTCCTACAGGTCAAGGCATAATAGCACCGCTTCGTTGTACAGCGTACTGAACACGGTATAAAGAAGAAACCAAACATGCACAGCATTATATTGGTATACAAGCAGATAAGAACCACACCGTTACTCAAAAGAAATTTTGTTTTAAAACGTTAACTTCCAAACTTATAGCCGAGACTGTGTTGTCTGCAAGATTGGCATTAAAGCGGATAAGAACTACAAAGCATTATATCGCACTATTACATAATCTTTCCATTCTAAAATCGTTGTCGCCATTTTAAACTAACTGGCTATAACAATTTTAGAACTATAAGGGAGCATGCTGCATCATAAAAAGCCCATACATTATAGTACGTCACACGTACGTAGAGGTTCAGTTCACTTTTTAGACACAAGTTTAAACAAAATACTAGGTACTACGACGAGCTCATCGTCACCAAAGGACTCGAGTAACCGCCGCTCAAACCACTAATCTCAAAACCCACGGTGGCGCTCATAGTACAGCTGCAGAACACAACCTCCTGCAATCCTGCTTAGTCTCCCAAATAAACTGCAGGCAGGCTAAATTTCTACAAGCAGGAGATTCACTCCTACAAAAGTGCACTCACCAAACAGGGAACAGAGGACCAGTGCATCCTTTCTTTTTGGCATCAGGGATGCTGTTATATTGGTACAGGTGGTTCGACAGCTCCCAGCTCCAGTCGTCCTTCCTTGACACCTTCAATGGTGGCCACCGATTGATCCTCACGTAGTGTTCCCTGATGTTCCCGTCACCAACATAGCTTGTTATGACAGTGTACGTGCACTCATGGCCACCCCACACAGCATCATGGGGGTCTGCACTGTGGTAGCCATCAGGGTGGAAGTACCGTCGCATAGGTGGACCGGTGTGCTTCCATGAAGGATCAAGGTTCCTCCAGTACTCGGGTGCTGCCTGCAGAAGCAAAGTACAAACAAGCATTGTACACATGCACGGATGTACCATGGCTCGCATTCCCCAATCTAAGCAAGCTCTATGCGAAAATTCTTACAACAGACCCATAAAATGTATGATAACTCTTTCACCAATGTCCCCAAGTTTTCAAAACCATTTTAGTCCAATTCTTAAACATATTCAGAGGTCAAAAATCTACAATCGTATAATATGTATTAGAGCAATATACATTCATCAAATGAGAATGTAATTCCATGGAAACAGTCAGTTCTGGAAGTTATACCTAATAAATTCATAATACCCTCACAGAAGAATTTAATGACAGGGATCCCAAAGAAGACACATGTATACTTATATGCTCCATATAATCGTTTTATGCAGTTCATAAAAATATTGGTAGTTAAATGTCAACTCTGGGCCCTGACAAATCAATGCAGTGAATCAAAGTTTATAATCATTAATTTCTATTATCAAAGGGTATGCATCACTCTACCTCAATGTGATTTGAAGCTACAACATTTGAAGAAGCTAGAGAGATGTTGACTGTTGTCATGAATCATGATCCCATGCACCATCAGACTGTGACTGACAATTATCATTTGAACAGTTGAACTCAAAACTAGCCAGTCAGTTGTGCAGTAGCACCAGGCAACAATGCAAAAGGATGACAGTTTAGCAAAAACTTACAATAGTGAAACGATATTCCCATGCATGATCACAGAGATCCTCTTTGGTAATCTGACTCTGTATAAGAAAATAATATGATTTGTTTGAGAATAATCAATATGTAAAATCTAGAATATGGTAAACATTTACTCCGTCCCCAATTACTTGTCATACTAGAGTTCACAAGTTTTCCCCATTTACTTGTCACCCTCGCTTCTCAATACACCTTTCTATATTCTCAATACATCTCTCTCTCTCTCTCTCTCTCTCTCTCTCTCTCCTCGTTTTCCGTACATTCTACCTTTTTCATTCTCCTTAGTTATCGTGTCCACGTACACGATGACAAGTAAAAGAGGATGGAGGGAGTACATTATACTTGAGGATAAATAATGGAACCGAGTGAGGTTCAATGCATTCAGGGTGGAGACTCTGTATGGCTATTGAATTGATGGACTCCATAGTAAGAAAAACACTAGCAGTCTAGCACTCACCCTTTTGCCATCCATCATGGCCATTGAGTAAGTAGACAACTTCGATCGAGTGCGGATCAATGTTGAACGAGGAATATGTGCCTTTCCCGCCATCAGTTCAGCACACTGCAGATGGAACAATGGTCAGGACTTACTGTGTTTCATTAGCAATGAGAGCAAGTATCTACTTTGTTTCATTGGAGCTTCCTATATTTAAATGTCAGCGGCTCTTACATTGATTGTTTGGTTTAGTGTTTCCTTATGATTGGCGGTAACAAGAACATATGCTAAGTCACTATTGCCCGTTAACCTGAGTAACAGTAAGTCCACAACATGTGCCAAGTCACTATTATTAATGGCGTGCGTAGAAAATGCAAGATAGATCAAAAGCAATCTTCAATACGGGCTAGCAGCAAAAGATATCTAAAATTTCAGATACTTCATGCAAAAAGTTCTAAGCATGATTCAAACTTTGAACGACATGACTTTTTTTCTTTGTGAAAAGAACCATAGGATACAAAAGATGCATGAGAAGCCAGTGAAGGAAAATTGCGTTTGCACAATCGGCAGTCGATTTTATTAGACTTTTTATTGTAACACAAATTCATCCCTCTCCCAAATTCATTGTGGCCGCTTAGAATCCTCTCATCCTCGCCCTGGCACTACATGGAACACAATTCGATTCAATACCAAAAAATCCTATATAATAACTAAACAAAGACCCTGCAGCTGAAATCCTTCGTTCGAAACCGACAACCCCTCAATCTCACGCCTAATTTTGACACCAGCGGCAGAAATGAGCAGCATGTGAACAATTTATTGATCTATAAGGAATACGTGGCGGTGTGGCGCTCAGTCCCCATTGAAGGCAATTCGTCGAACAGGTGCAAGCCGCACACTGCCAATGCGCGCTCAGATGGGGAATCGGGCCTCAGGCAGTCGGACCATTGGGGCCGCGACGGAAAAGGAGGGGGCACGTGGGAATGAGAGACGACGGGAAGGGACAGGGAGAGTTGGCGAACCTTGGGTGCCCAGAGGCGGTCGTCGGCGGCGACCCCGTGCCAAGCACGGGACACCGCGGTGCATCGTGCCACGCTGCACGCGTCCAGCAGCTCTATCACGCAACCCATCACTTCCCCGAGCACCTCCATCGGGTCGCGTCTGCTGCTCCTCCCCACGTCCCCGGCCACCCTCCCTTTCCTCCTCCGCTTCCGCGCCCTCTTCCGCCGCTCCCATTCTTCCGCCTCCGCCGCACGCTTGCGCCTCCGCTCCGCCATGCCGCTGGCCGCGTCCGTCTCGGGCAGGCGCCAGTGAGTGATGCGTCGGAGCACGGGAGCAGAGTGGGAGTGATGCAGTGTACCCGTGCGGGCTCAGCTCGGTGGCTTGGACGGGTCTGCCACGTCATTTTGAGGACTGTCACCTCGAAGAGAAGGTAAAGCGAATTTTTTTCACTTTCACCGTTTTTTAAGTAGAGCAGTCGTTACATTACGTTAATTTACGATTTAGAAGTTGGGACCAGTTTTTTTTTTATAGGAAGGTCTTTTTTGTGAGTGAGAGAAACAAGCAGCCTCGCATAACAGAGATCGGGACTTCCGATTATCTCGAAGAGAAGGCATCGTGGCCACTGTCCTCGCTGTGAGAAAATGCTCCGGCGAGTTCTACGAGACAAACATTGTTGACATTGATTTCTCAGTTTAAAAATTTAAAAAAAAATTCAAAAAACCGAAAAGATTGGAAAATTGAAATTGGTCAAGTTGGTTGATAAATTGGAAAAGCCAGTAAATTGAGAAATTGATCAAACTGATTTAATTTCAAATTCAAAACCGTAAAAAATGGTCAGTAAAACAAAAAACCAATCGGTGTAGAAAAAACCGAATGGTAAAACGAAAAAAATGAGTGATTTTCATTTTAAATTCTAATTTTTGTATTTGTACTAATTTTTACAGTTTACTATAACATTTTCGTGATTTTCAAAAACTGATCAAAATGCCAACGACCGGTTTTCACGCATGAAACAACTAGTCGAATGTGGATAGAGATGGAGATGTATCGGATTGTATCGAAAAATAAGAACAATTTATAATTAAAAAAATTAAATTTCAAAATAATTTATTATTTGAAATGAAAAAAGTATGTATATATCAATTAGGCGCAGCAGTGACGGTAATAGAAACCCCAGACACCAGGCATAACGCAGGCGCAGCGGGGCTTGGGGACTGGGGAGGCTGGGGAGACCCCCGAAAAGTCGGAGGCACGACTGCCTACGAGGCGGCCCGCGTGTCGGCTTCCTTTCCACGCGGCTGCTGCGCCGGCGTGATCCCTCGCTTCTTCCCCGCTCGCGACGACCTTTCTTTTCTGAAGACCGAGTCCACGGCTAGGGTGCTTAGCCTTATAGCTTGCAAGTCACTAAGCCAGGGCCAGGTTGTGTGTACCGGCAGCGCGCAGCTAGCGAGCGCGCCGTCGGATCCGCGGGTGGGTGCCAGTAGCTCGTTCCGATTTGATTTGGCTGCGTGCGTGGCGCCACTATCCTCCGGCGTACGTGACGTTGGAGCTGAGGTACCTGGCGCGCCGGCCGGCTCGCCGACCGTTGCCCACCACCAGTCCACCACCACTACTCCCTGTGGAGTGTGGTGCCCGGAGGCTCACCGCTTGTCCCGATCGAAACCGGCTGCTGGCGGCACCTCGTCGCGGAGCCCGGCCGGGCGCGCCTGCCCATGCCGCGGCGGAGTGACGGCCGTACGTGTGAACACCGGCAAGAGTAGAGTACATCCAGCCTGCAGATAGCTAGCCGAGATCCCCCGCACTCTCCCCGGGTCAAGAGCCTCCTCGGCCACAAGGAGCAACGAACAAACGGCGCTGGCGCGGCGCGTACGTGCGTTCCTACGTGCGTGCCACCACCGAGATCCCATGCGCATCAGCACGGAGCGCCGCCGGCATGGGGAAAGTCGGCGTTCTCACGGGCGAGACGGCGACGAAGGACGCGTTCCCACCGGCGGCGGGCGCATCACTCCGTTTGGAACGTAGGAGTAGAACTGTTCTACTACTCAGTAGTGGTTTCCTTCAACGGCGAAATGCAAATCTGGTCATAATCATTCAGGCCCGTTTGGAAAGCAGGAATTACACAAAAATTTTCATAGAAATTGTACAAAAATATCGTAGTAATTTCATATAAATCAGTTAAATTTCATTAAAAGAAATGTAAAAATAAGATTTTTTTTCTCCATTTCAAACAAGGCATCAATAGCCCCATTTAGCGTATCTATAGTTGATTGTGCTTACTTATGACTAATATTTTTATTTTTATTTGAACCATTAAAACCAGGCGGCACCGGTTTAATTGATTTTCATAAAAGTTAAAATAAAAACTATTATAGTAAATATTAAAAATCAGATAAATGTAAAAAATGAAATTTTGGAGCTCGATTTTCCGCTTTACTGACTAGTTTTTTGATCAGATTTCCCAATTTATTGACCTGTTTTCTTGGTTTTGAATTTTTGAATTTGATCAAATTGATTTGATTGGTTTTCCACCAGTTTTTGTTCGGTTTGACAGGTTTACTGGCTGATTTGAACAGTTTTTAGATTTTTTTAAATGTTTTTTATTTTTTACTTTTAAACAAAAATCAGTCGTTGGGTAAAATGAATTTTTATCGTTTTAGTATTTTCAGTTTTGTTAACCTTGCGCACGACATGCAGTGCTAGACTATTGTTCGCAGGGAATTTTTTTAACAATTTTAAGTCCCTCTGTGGGGTAGCTTTTCTAAACTTCTGAGATTCTAACCAGGTCGAGAAGCCAAAAATCTATCCAAACCCATCTGATTCTTGGAACCGCAAAAGTGAGAAAAGCAACCGGCTGTGCTAAAAAGCGATGGTAGGTGAGTGAATAACGGGTGTGATTATAAATAAGGTTTATTTATTGAAAAAAGTAAAAAATCGATTTTATCTGCTGATCTATTCATTCGACAACTCTGAATGTAAGAGGTGTGTCGGCGTTCTGACCACCGGCACAGTACGAAATACGATCGAGGGGTGGTGTGCCTTCGCATTCGGCTTAGTCTACGAAAGATTCGAGGAGTTTTTTACCTAGTTCGAGTCACCTCGAACGGTGTAATACCCTATGTTCAGGGGATGATTTATCTCGGTGGAAAAGTACAAATGGTCAAATTCTCCCTCCGGGAAAGGATCCGACACCTAGATCGTGGGTGCTCGATGCACGTATTCGTGGGGTTGCTTGCGCGCAGACGGTTACGCGGAAGAGCTCTGGGTTTTGGTCTGTATGTGTTCGTTGATGTCCCTCTTTTTATCGCTCCCCAGGCCCCCTTTATATAAGGCGGTTTGGAGTTACAAAATAGTGAGTCCTATGCGGTTCTACTGTCTAGCTAACAGGTGGGTCCTCCACTGTCGTCATCATCATTCGTTATGCCCATGCGAGGGCGTGACCCGTCGCGTCGCACGCAGCGACGGGCACTATAGCGCCAGTCTGGCACTCTAGCGTCAGCCACAGTGCCGCCGGGTCTTATCCGTTGACTCCCACGGCCCGTCTGGTACTGTAGCTTCAGCTGAAGTGTCATCGTGGTGAACCCGTCCCGTCCTGTCAGGACGGTTGGCGGTGGGCCACTGGAATAAATACGATGTAACAACGTACCTACCCTCGGGGGTCTGTCCCCGGGAGTCGGCTTTCGGAGGTCGGCGTCACCGTGCGTCTTAGCGCGGCTACGACGTGGCTTTCATAGATCGTCGCCTCGGGGTCGGACCGCGAGTTCGTGCGCCGTCATCCGACCCCAAAACCCCTCGAGGTACGCGTACAAGTACGGGTCGTTAAGTATCCGGGGTATATGATCCCGACAGTAGCCCCCGAGCCTGGCGCCGTTTGCGACCTCTTGTTGAGGTGGCGCTAGGTTGGTCGTCTTCGAAGTTCATTTTTATCCTACAGGAGCGCTCGAGCGCGCCCGTAGGACGTTGTCCCCGAGCCCTCGAGCGATCTAGAGGGTCGGTCATGGGCTGAAGCGTTGTACCGACAATCGCTCGCTCATGGTTGATCCTACGGGGGCGCGCGAGCGCGCCCATAGAGCGTAGCCCCCGAGCCCTCGAGCGATCCGAAGGGTTGGTCGTGAGCTGAAGCGTTGTGTGGACCATCATTCGTTGATGGTTGATCCTACGGGGGCGCGCGAGCGCGCCCGCAGGGCATAGCCCCTGAGCCCTCGAGCGATCCGAAGGGTCGGTCGCGAGCTGAAGCGTTGTGCGGACCATCATTCGTTGATGGTTGATCCTACAGGGGCGTGCGAGCGCGCCTGTAGGGTGTAGCCCCCAAGCGTATCGAAGAGTCAGTCGTGGGCTTAACCGCCACGCGTTGTTCCAACCGTCGGGGTCGGGCTGAGGTCGCTCTCAGTCTTTTGTTCGAAAAGACGCCTACGACGGGCCGGTTCGATGCGGTCTCCGCCCATGATCCGCATCGCGCCTAGGCCGAAGGCCATGATCAGCGCTCGATCGTTCGAACTGGCCAAGTGGCCTCAGCTGTCGATCAGCCGATCGTGGGAAGCTTCGTTCGCGTGCTTTCCCTTATTCGGACTCCCCGTGATGGTCACGGAAATCGGACAGCCTTCACGTCTCCAAGTTGGAGGGTTATCGGACCATTCTGGAATCGCAATCGCTTGTAGATCCGGGCGGTTGGTTTGAATTCGAACGAACGGCATCGGGGACGCGGCGGTTCGCGCGTCTGCGTCACGTCGTCTGCTAGTCGTGCTCTGGCAGCCGTGTTGTCAAAGTAATTCTGACACCCTGGCTGCGGCAAACGCGGCGAAGCGCGGCCCGGGCCCGCTCGTCAGCGGGTTGGGTGCGAATGGCTCGAGCGCGCGTCGGGGCGCGTTCCTGCGACTGAGCAGTTACTCCCACGATCGATTGCGAGCGGCGCAGTAACTGCGTGGGCCGTTTAAAAGGAGAGGTGCGGTAACTTCGCGTTTTCACCCAGCGTCCTTGCTTCGTCTTCAACCTCCTATCGCGCTCGATAGCTCGTTAGCTCCGCCCTTTGCCTTAGCATCGTTAGGTTCGGCGATCGTCGTCATTCTAGCCCGCGTTCTTCCCGCGTCATCGTCGTCATCTTCGCGATGTCTGAGTAGGAGCCTTCGACCGTTGACGACGCCCTGCTCACGAGGTGGAGCGTCGTTGGGATGATCCCGCCGAAGGAATCGGCTGGCTGGGTGGCCGGCTACGGCCACGTCGTGCCCGCGTCGCCGCCAGGGAAGATGTCAGCTTCCTGGCCTACCACGACCGTAGGCTTGGACTGCCGGTCTCAAGTTTTTTTCGAGGCGTCCTCAACCAGTACGGCGCTCGGCTTCATCAGCTCGCGCCGAACGGGGTCCTCCACGCCTCCGTCTTTGCGACACTATGCGAGGCGTATCTGGGCATCCGGCCTAGTCTTCCGCTGTGAAGGTAGTTCTTCCTTGCCAGTCTCCAAACGTCGAAGGAGACTGGGGTCGACAAGCCCGTCGGCAGCGTCAGCATCATGCTCTGGACCAGGGAGTCCTAGGGGTACATCGAGGTCGACCTGAAGACCTCGTTGAAGGGCTGGAGGAAGTCCTAGTTTTATATCAACAACGCCGACCCCCAGCTCCTGCCCTTCGAGGACTTGGTGCCCGAGGCGACCGGGTCTTGGAAGTCGAGGCTCTCGGTTGCGGAGGTTGAGTCGATCCGACCGCAGCTGGAGGTGATCCGGCGTCTGCGGGAGCAGGGGCTGACCAGGACGTCGGATCATGCCGCTGCGCCGCCGGGTGCACAGCATCGGGAAGTATGAGGGGCCAGACGACGAGACCTGCGAGGTGCATAGTCGGTCTCTCTCGGACAATGGCGTCCTCGCCCGGACCTCGACGGTCTTTAAGGACGCGGAGGGTAGCCTCAACCGGGGGCCCCATCCCCTCGACAGGGACCACCACCAGCTGGTGAGTGCAGGGTCTTTGCATCGTAGTTGTTATTGCTGCATTGAGTTCTTCGTTGGCCGCTTTCGGGGTCTGCCAGGGGCCACGGCCGTGACCGAGGCCGCGACTAACTCTGCCGCCGAGCCGAGAGCCGGGTCCAGTCCTGCGGCAGCGCCGAGGCCGAGGACGACCGGCAGGAAGCGGAAGGCAAAGTCCGGGTTCCTAGACTACCTGTCCAGTGGCTCGGGGCCAGCGGCTTCGGTCACGAAGCCGGCGGCGAGGTC
>BCLF01000017.1:3727633-3745675 GCA_001602275.1 Zoysia japonica
GTGGCTCCTCGACTGCCGCTGAGGGTCGGGCGGCGGTCGAAAAGAAGGCGGATTCCTCCCCCGCGCCCGACGCTGGAGAGGCCCAGGGGACGGAGCTACCGACGCTGTCATCGATGACAGCGCCTCCCGAGGGTGCGGCGGCCCCAGCGTCCTCAGCTGCGCCCACCGCTAGGCGCGGCCAGAGCGAGACGGCTCTCTCTAAGATGCCGGAGGTCATCGGGGCGTCGGCATCTGGTGTGCTGGCTGGCAGTGATCAGGCCGCGGGCAGGGCGCGGGAGCTGACGGCGCCGACCGCCACTTGGACGATTCCCGGGGGGGCCTCTTTCGCTTGAAGGGGTGGCCGACGGGTTCAACTACCTCATGGATCGGGTGGGCGGCGCCCAGGCGCTCAACATGAGGCTAGCTGCCGGTCTCCGTCAATTGCTCGGGGTCGCTGAGGAGGTCGTCGCCATTTTTGACAAGGCGCACTTTATCGAGTGCCAGGTGAGTCTTTGGACTTAGTATTTTTCGTTTTCGATTCCCGTAGTCTTCGAGCTAAGAGTCCTTTCGCAGGACAACCTCCACGCCGCCCTGGGTCGGCCATCATGTCGATTTGCCTTCCAGTCTGAGGTCGACGCCTTGCGGGAGGAGCTGGCAAAGGTCCGGGCCGAGTCGGGGGAGACGGTGGCCGACCTGCGCTCCCAAATCCATGCCGCCCGGTAGTCGGCCCGCGTCGCCCTCGAGGAGGCCAACAAGGCGCGCATGGAGGTGGCGGCCTCCGACGCCCGGGCCAGTCGGGTCGCGGCGGCCCTCGAGCAGGCCAACCGCACGGTCGTCGGTAAGTAGAATTGTATTCGTCCGATTTCGAGATCGGATTTTAACTTGCGGCGTCGCAGGGCTCCGTCGTCAAGCCGCCGAGCACGACACCGAGATGCAGCGCCTCAGGCTCCTCCATCAGCATGCAGATGGGGCCCTTTTGACCTTGGAATAGATGATCCGCATCGTCAAGGAGGAGCGCGATCGTGCCTTCGAGCAGGTAGACCTCCTAAAGTCGAAGCTGATTGTGCTCCTGTCCAAGGTCGAGCAGGCGACGGCGAAGCTCGAGTGGACGCGCCAGGAGGCCGTTGGAGTACAGGAGGAGCTCTCAGTGGCCCAAGTCCGAAACGAATGGCTTCGAAAGAGCCTAGACCGGGCGGGCAGGCTGTCGAGGCCGCCAAAAAGGAACGGGACAGTAAGGGCGGACCCCTTTTTATTTTGCTCTAGCGTTCGGAGTCGCTTTACTGATGGTCTTGAGCGCAGGCTTAGTGGGCAAAGTTTAAACCCTGAGCTCGGCGGGTTTGAGTCTTCTGAAGAAGTTATACTCCGACGTGCCGGAAGACTCCGTCCCGACGGGGGTCCTCACGCACGCCCTGCATCAACTTCCGAGGGTCGTCGCCGACGTCGTCTTGAGGGGGCTGGAGGACGTGTCCGTGACAGCCCTGGCCCTGGCCCGCTCCCACTATCCGAATGCGGACTTCGGCAGGGTCGTCGAGGGCTTCGCATCCGGCTACTCGAACGAGTAGCGGGAAGCGCTCTCGGTGGAGATGCAGGAGCCTGGGGCGAAGGCCATCGCCGACTTCAGAACGAAGAACTTCTTGCTCGAGCGGTGTGGCTCATTCTCCTATGTATAGAGTTATGTTTGTAAAAAGTCGTGTCTCGTGTAATGAAAGATGTCAAAAGAGAAATCATTATTGCACGAACGAATTCATGTTTCCGACCCCTCTTCGCTACTTGCGACAGTTTTTCGAGCTCCGCTGAGCATCAATCAAACGAACGGGTCGAGTATAGCTCGCAGGGTTGGCTGTCGAGCCCGATACAGCCGTAGAGCGTCATCGGCTCCCAATCATTGATAGTACAGCCGCGGGGAGGATTCAAACGAAAAACACGCGCGAAGTCTATCGCGTTCGAGGATCACCCGCGTGCTCGGCGCGCCGAGGATCCGACCTCGAAGAAACAAAACAGGGATTCCACCCCGAAGAAACAAAATGAAGCGCAGACTCAAGTTTCTGACCCCTTTCGCTGCTCGTGGCTATTTTTCGTGTCCTGTTGGGCGTCAATCAAACGAACAGGTCGAGTATAGCTCGTAGGGTCGGGTGTCGGGCCCGATACAGCCATAGAGCGTCATCGGCTCCTGATCGTTGATAGTGTAGTCGCGAGGAGACTTCGAACGAAAAACATGCGCGAAGTTTATCGCGTTCGGGGATCACCCGCGAGCTCAGCGCGGGCCGGGGATCCGACCTCGAAGAAACAAAACGAAGCGAGTCAACGAAAAAACGAGACGACGCAAAAGGTCAACGAGGAGCAATGCCTCGACACAGAAAATCGAAAAGACGAGCGAGGTCGAATGTTTCGACGCTCGAGAGGGCGGAGGCAAGTAGCCCTCGGGAGCGGGGTGTGGCCGGGACGGCCACGGTTCGCAGCCCAAAAACGACAAGCGAGAGTAAGTTGCGAGAACTTAGCTATTTTTATTAGGTGTAAAACCTTCGGAGGCTCTCGATGTTCCACGCGTTCTCGAGGTCTCGGCTATCCTCGGTTGCTAGCTTGTAAGCACCAGGCCTTAAGACGCGCTTGATTACAAAGGGTCCCTCCCGGGAGGCGACGACTTATGCTGGTCGGCTTTTGTTTGCACCCTTCTTAGCACCAGATCTTCCACACTTAGCGCCCGACCCTTGACGCGCTGAGCGTGTAGTCGCCGTAGTCTTTGCTGGTACTTGGCGGATCATAGGAGGGCGACTTCGCGCGCCTCTTGCAACTGGTCGAGAGCGTCTCGCAGCGCGTTCTACGACCTTTTCTCGTCGTAGGCTCAGACTCGCGGAGAGTTGTAGTCGATGTCAATCGGTAGCATTGCTTCTGCTCCTAACGTTATGAAGAACGGTGTGAACCCGGTGGTTCTGTTGGGGGTCGTTCGCAGATCCCAGAGGACTGACGAGAGTTCACTCACCCATCGTCCGGCCGCTGCCTGACGGAGTCATAAATCCGCGACTTCAGCCCTTGGAGTATCATTCCGTTGGCCCGCTCGACCTGCCCATTCGTCCATGGGTGCGCCACGGAGACGATGTCCAGGCAAATGTGATACTCGTCGCAGAATTCTCGAAACTGTCGATCGGTAAATTGTGCGCCATTGTCGGTGATGATGGAGTTCGGAACCTCAAACCGACAAATGATGTTGCGGATGAAATCGACCGCCCGGGTTGAAGTAATGTTGGGCACCGGCTTGGCTTCAATCCATTTGGTGAACTTGTCAACGACGACAAAAAGATGGGTCAAGTCGTCGGGTGCCTTTTTGAACGGTCCGAGGATGTCGAGTCCCCAGACAGCGAAGGGCCAGGCGATCGGGATCGTCTGGAGCTCCTGGGCCGGCAGGTGCGTCTGCCAGGCGTAGAATTGGCAGCCTTGACAGGTTCGGACGAGCTTTTCGGCGTCGGCTACTGCCGTCGGCCAATAGAAACTTAGGCGAAAGGCCTTGCCGAAAAGGGTTTTGGGGCCGGCGTGATGACCACAGACGCCCGAGTGGATGTCGGCGAGCAGGTGCATGCCTTCTTCCCGAGGGATGCAGCGCTGCAGTACACTACTCGTGCTTCGTTTGTAGAGCTCGCCGTCTGAGATGACGTAAGCCTTGGCTTAACGTGTGACCCTCCTGGCTTCGTTGACGTCGACCGGAAGAGTGTCGTCTTGAAGGTAAGCGAAGATATCGCGAGACCAGTCAGGGGCGACGGCCATCACCTCCGCCCCCCGGATCTGGGGTCGGCTCACTGCTCGTGCCATCGGTGGGCGGGTCCTCGATGATCCTGATGGAAGGCTTGGTGAGGAACTCGAGGAAAACGCCTTCGGGGACCAGCTCACGCTTCGAGCCCAACTTGGCGAGGGCGTCGGCAGCTTTGTTGTCCCGACGCAGGATGTGATGGAGTTCTAGCCCATCGAACTTGTCTTCTAGTTTGCGAACCTCTTTGTAGGAAGCCTCCATCTTCGGGTCTCGGCAGCCGGAGGTCTTCATAACCTGGTTGACGACCAGCTCGGAATCGCCCTTGACGTAGAGCCGCTAGACGCCGAGGGTGATGGCTATTCGTAGGCCGTGGAGCAGGGCCTTGTACTCGGCCGTCTTGTTGGAGGCGCGAAACTGCAGCTGCAGTACGTAGCGAAACTTGTCTCCCCTCGGGGAGAATAGGACGACCCCGGTCCGCGCCCTTGAGCATGCAGGACTCGTCGAAGTACATCGTCGAGTACTCGATCCTACGGGGGTCGGTGGTTCCTGAGCCTCGGTCCATTCGACGACGAAGTTGGCCAGGGTCTGAGACTTAATGGCTTGCCGAGGGACGAAGGAGACGTCGAGCCCTATAAGCTCTATGGCCCAAGTGGCTATGCGTCCGGCCGCGTCTTTGCCGCCCACGATCTCCCCAAGTGGGAAGCCGGTGACCACTTGGACGGAGTGGCTCGTGAAATAGTGCCATAGCTTGCGGCTCATGATGAGGACGGCGTAGATCAGCTTCTCCACCTGGGTGTACCGAGTCTTGGCGTCGGCCAGCACCTCGCTGATGAAGTAGACAGGCCGCTGAACAGGCAGAGCTCGACCCTCTTCGCTTCGTTCGACGACGAGGACGGTGCTGACGACTTTGGAAGTCGCCGCAATATAGAGGAGAAGGGGCTCTCCCGGGGTCGGGGATGTGAGGACCAGCAGTGACGTCAGCAAGGTTCTGAGCCGCTCGAAGGCTTCCTGGGCCTCGATGTTTCAGGTGAACCGCTCTGATTTTCGTAGCAGCCGGTAGAAAGGCATCGCTTTCTCCTCGAGCCTCGAGTTGAAGCGACTGAGGGCTGCCAAGCACCCAGTTAGCCTCAGGACACCTTTGACGTTGCTGATGGGTCCGAGGTTGAGGATGGTGGAGATTTTCTCGGGGTTCGCTTCAATCCCCCGCTCGGAGATGACGAAGCCAAGCAGTTTGCCTGAGGGCACCTTGAAAACGCATTTTTCGGGGTTCAGCTTGATTCGATAGCGCTAGAGGTTCGCGAACGTTTCCTCCAGATCTTGGACGAGGTCAGAGGCCCGCCGAGTTTGATGACGATGTCGTCGACGTAGATCTCCAGATTCCGATCCAACTGGTCGTGAAAACACTTCTGCATGCAGCGCTGGTACGTCGCGCCGGCGTTCTTGAGCCCGAACGGCATCGTGACGTAGCAGAAAGATCCAAAGGGCGTGATGAAGGACGTGGCCAACCGGTCGGACTCGCGCATAGAAATCTGGTGATATCCGGAGTACGCGTCGAGAAAGCTGAGGGTTTCGCACCCGACGGTGGAGTCCACCACTCGATCGATGCGCGAGAGAGGGAAGGAGTCCTTCGGACAGGCCTTGTTGAGACTCGTGTAGTCAACGCACATCCTCCATTGCCCGGTCTTCTTTTTCACCATTACAGGGTTGGCCAGCCACTCGGGGTGGTAGACCTCTTGAATAAACTTGGCGTCTATGAGCTTCGTCAATTCTTCCCCGATGGCTCGGCACTTCTCGTCGTCGAAACACCGGAGTCGTTGCTTGACGGGTCGAGAGCCTGCAATGATGTCAAGTGAGTGCTCGGCGACTTGTCTCGGGATGCCGGGCATGTCCGAGGGTGCCCAGGCGAAGACGTCCCGATTCCGGATGAGGAAGTCGACGAGCGCGCTTTTCTATTCGCAGGAGAGCGCTGTGCTGACCCTGGCCTTTTTGAAAGGGTCGGCGGCGTCGAGCGCCCCCTCTTTGGAGTCGTCCGCGAGCTTGAAGGAGGTCAAAGACGAGGCCTTGGGGTCGAGCGTCGGGGACGACCCCTTGGCCTTGCGGATTTCGTCCAGCTGGGTCGGGCCAGAACGGGCGGCGGCCAGCTCGAAGCTCTCCTGCACGCACGCGAGGGCGTGCTGGAAGCGCGACGAGACAGTGATGATGTCCTTCGGCCCGAGCATCTTCAACTTGAGGTAGACGTAGTTGGGGATGGCCATGAACTTCGCGTAGCATGGCCGGCCCAGAATGGCATGGTAGGCTCCGGTGAAGTCGACCACCTCGAAGGTGAGCGACTCGGTCCGAAAGTTGCTCCGGTCACCGAATGTGACTAGGAGTGTAATCTGCTCGAGGGGCGTTGTGTAGCCCCCGGGGACGACCCCGTGGAACGGAGCGTGGCTCGGACGGAGGTCGGCCTCCGTCAACTTTATCGCCCTGAAGGCGTCGGCGTAGAGGATATTGAGGGCGCTCCCTCCATACATGAAGACCTTCGACAGGCGTACGGAACCGACGATGGGGTCGAGCACCAGCGGAAGGCGTCCGAGTTGCGAAACATGGTCGGGGTGGTCAGCCCAGTCGAAGGTGATCAGGGCCTCGGACCACTTGAGATAGTGGGGGACCGCGGGGTCGGTCACGTTGACCTCCCGCCAGGTCCTATTCTATCAGCGGCGTGACTCGCAGTAGGTTGCGGGGCCGCCGAAGATCAAGAAGCAGTCCTCTGGCTCGGGGAATGCTGCGTCGGCATCGTCCTCGGCCCCTTTGGCTCGAGGATCGGCCTTAGGGGTCGAGGAGTCAGGTTGGAGCCCACCCTTGAAGAACCTCCTTGCCAAGTGGTAGTTTTAGAGGATGTTCTTGACGGGCACGAAGTGGTTGGGACAGCCTCGGTCAAGCATCTTCTCGAAGTGGCCATCGTGATTGGCCGGCTTCTTGGTCGGGGGTCGGGCCGGACGGTCCGCAGCAGCCACGAAGTCGTCGTCGTGGCGGCGGCCCCTCCCCTTTTTGCGGCTCGAATTGTCGCCGCCTCGCTCGTTGCGGCGGTCGGTATGCCGGTCGGGGAGTCGATCGCCCCAACGCTCGGTCCCGGACCTTTCGTCTTTCGCCCGGCTTCGGTCGAAGTTATCCTGCACGGCCTCCTCCCCGGTTGCGGTCGTAGCGACGTCGAGAAGGTCTCGGGCCGTCCGAGGGTTGCTACGGCCCAGCTTGTGGACGAGCGCCTTGGACGTTGTCCCGCAGGTGAAGACGTTGATGACGTCGGTGTCGCTGACGTTGGGCAACTCGTTGCGCTTTCGCGAGAAGCGCTGGATGTAGTCTTGGAGCGACTCGTCAGGCCTCTGCTTGCAATTTTTAAGGTCTCAGGAATTACCTGGGCGCGCGTAGGTCCCCTGGAAGTTGCCGACGAAGATGCGGCGCAGATCGCTCCAGCCTTGGATGCCGCCCTCGGGGAGGTGCTCCAGCTATCCTCAGGCCGAGTCGGTGAGGAAGAGAGGCAGGTACTGGATGGAGAACAGGTCGTCCGCTCCTCCGGCCCTGCAAGCGAGACGGTAGTCTTCGAGCCAGTGAATGTGGTTCATTTCCCCGTTATATCGGCAGATGGTGGTCGGGACACAAAATCTTTGCGGGAACTTCGCGCGTCGGATGAGCGATCCGAACGCTCTGGGCCCGACCCCGTCAGGGCTTGGGCTCCTGAAGTCGAAGGAGCGGCGTCGGTAGTAGCGGTCGAAGGAGCGCCTCCACCGAGACTCGGCGCGAAGCTCGCTCCTTGCCTGTCGTCGAGCGTCAATGGTGCCACGCACGTCGCGGTCGGGGTCGAGCCGTGGGTGGACCGACCTCGCGTGGTGTCGAGGGTTTCGTTCTTCGACTCAGCTATCGTATGCTGAGCTTCGCCGATCATGGGATCGGCGGTTGCTTCGTGTCTCCGACTGCTGGGGCCGGAGAGATGCTTCTGTTTGTTGAAGCGCACTGCCGAGGTAAAAGCGCACGCGATCGTACACTTCCCTCAACGCTGGATCTTTGAGAGCGGTGGTCTCGTCGAGGACGCACGCCGCTGCCGCGAGGTTCTCAAGCGGAGTGTCGAAGGTTGGCGGCCCTCTAGCTACGAGCTGCTGGTAAGTGGACCATCTCCGAGCTCGAGCTGCGTCGCTGGGACCGGCTATAGCCTTGCCTCGAGGCTCGAGGCTGCAGGTTCGTCTCGGGGGCGGCCAGGCCTGGCCAACGGTGTCCACCGCGGGACGCGGGGCGGGTTGGCGCCTGCGTGTTGCCGGGAGTCGCCGGTTCCCCGCCCTTAGGGGCGTGGGGAGTGAAGCACTCCCTCGACGGGTCGTGACCCAAAATGGCTTCGCCGGCGCCGCGAAGCGCACTTCCTGCGCGGCACCTGAAGGCGAAGCTCGCCGCCTTCGTTGGCGACAAAGTTCAGGCTTCCGAAGCGGAAGGCCTATCCAGAGGCGAAAGTGGGGACGCGCCACGACCAGCCATCTCCGGTGATGGCGACCGTGAAGCCCCCGAAAGCGAAGGTGGAAGACCGAAGTGTCTCCTATGACGGCAAAGAAGGAAGCTATCGAAACGGCGAAGCGCGCACACATCAAGAGAATCCCCCTTCCTGACGCGTCAACTGTAGGCATTCTGACCACCAGCACAGTACGAAATACGATCGAAGGGGTGGTGTACCTTCGTATTCGATATGGCTTAGTCTACGGAAGACTCGAGGAGTTTTTTATCTGGTTCGGGCCACTTCAAACGATGTAATACCCTACGTCCAGGGGATGGTTTATCTCGGTGGAAAAGTACAAAGGGTCGGATTCTCCCTCCGGGAGAGGATCCGGCGCCTAGCTCGATGCACGTATTCATGGGTTGCTTGCGCGTAGGCGGTTACGCGTAAGAGCTCTAGGTTTTGGTCTGTATGTGTTCATTGTTGTCCCTCTTTTTATCGCTCCTCGGGCCCCCCCTTTATATAGGACGGTCCGAGGTTACAAAATGGTGGACCCTATGCGGTTCTACTGTCTCGCTGACATATGGGTCATCCACTAGCATCGTCATCATTCGTTATGCCCATGCGAGGGCGTGGTCCGTCGCGTCGCACGCAGCGGCGGGCACTATAGCACCAGTCCGGCACTGTAGCGTCAGGCACAGTGCCGCCGGGTCTTGTCCGTTGACTCCTGCGGCCTGTCTGGGACTTTAGCTTCAGCTGGAGTGTCGTCGTAGTGAACCTGTCCCGTCCCGTCAGGACGGTTGGCGGTTGGTCACTAAAATAAATACGACATAACGCCGTACCTACCCTCGGGGGTCGGTCCCCGAGAGTCGGCTTTCGGAGGTCGATGTCACTGTGCGTCTTAACGTGGCTAAGACTTAGCTTTCGTAGATCATCGCCTCAGAGGTCGGACCGCGCGTTCCTGCGTTGTCATCCGACCCCAAAACCCCTCGGGGTATGCGTACAAGCACGAGTCGTCAAGTACCCGGGGTACATGATTCTGATAAGGTGTATATGAGGTGGTTGCGAGAAAATCCGCTTTGACCGACCCTGCTGCCCTCCCACTCATCACGTTGCAGCTCCAGCCTCCACCACCCTCCTGCTCGTCCATGCCGCAACTGTGCCTAGCCTAGAGGTGGCAACAGGTCTTTCTCATACTCATATTATTTAACTATTAAATGAAAGTTTTTTCTCTGACTTATTGCCACAGAGAATTTCACGGGTCTCAAATATCCATTAAAAATACGACTACAAGTATAATTAGTTGTTGTATATATATTTATTATATATATTTAATATAAGTATTCAATTTGTTGACACATAATAAGTTACAAAAAATACAAATTTGAATTAAATGTGACACATTAGGTAAAAAGTATAAAAATAATCTATGTGATATAATATTTTATATATTTATATTTAATGAAAATATGTATTTTTTATATATCAGATATATATCGGTTATCGAAGACAGGTAGAACTTTTCCGTACACATATACGTTAAATTCACGTGTATAAAAACTCTCTCATATCTGTGCGCTAATAGAATAAAACCCGTTGAGTTTCGAGCGTCGAGGCCGTTGCCATCTCTAGCCCAGCCCCTTCCAAAAGCGAGTTCCCTAAACAGGCCACCATCGCTTCTCTAAAACATTGCTTCTTGGTCCAGCAACATTTTGATTCTCCAAAATCATGACTTTGGGAGCAAGGAAGAAGCAACAGCTCCCCAAACAAAGATCTAAGACTCGTTTCATTGAGTTTTGATACTTTGGCATAACTATGAGGATGATATATGGGACCATCCAAATGGATGATATGTGAGCCAATTTGTAATCCTTCTATCCATCTGGAGCACTTAATAAACGATTTGATCTATATTTTTCAAAATTAGTCAATTTCCCGGTGATTTTTCTTCTCAAACCTGGTGCCGATACACCACCGAGGACAACGTAGCTTAACCGGCGGGAACTCCACAAGTAGAAGCCCGCCACAGCTCGGCATACGAGTTGCAAAAATACTCCCACTTCTACTTCAGTGATGAACTCGGGGTCATCGAGTCTAACGGAGCCTCGTCACGCGCACCATTAACTCCTGCCTCACGACTCACCACGTTCTTCCGCCCCGGACCCGCTGACGAGCTGCCTGCCGACCATTTCTCTACTGATTTCAGTAAGGGTAGCCCGCGGTTTTATCGACGTCCCCGTAGCTTTCCATGTTGGTGAAGGTGACCATGGCTGCCACTTGCGCGCGAAAGCCCGGCTTCTGAATCCCAGACGCATGCTGTCGCCGAGGGCGCCCATCAATTCTACGCAAACCACATCAGAAGGGCACTTGTGGATGCAGTGTTGACTTTCATCTGGGGAATCAAATCAGTGTGCTCGAGCTAAGCAAGATTGCCAGCCATTCACGTGCCTGTCGGAGCAACCCCGAGCTACAGCGAAATGCATCCCCCTGGGGATACCATTGAGTGCGAAGTCAATGAAATACATCCTCCGAGGCATGGAGCAGTGTCGCTGTGCCCGAGTTCAAAGCCACTCCGACAAGCCGTGCGCCGGCGCATGCAGCAGCCACGGTGCTCATCATCAGCGGAGATGGCCATGGTGAAACAATCTTCCGGCGGCATCTCCCGGCCGTGCTTCTTCGTCGTGGCCGCGATACTCTGGGTCGTGATACTCTACCTGCGCCTCCTCGTCCCCATTGCGTTCTCGGAGCGCGTGGTGGCCCCGGCCGACACCGGCGGCGGGAAGGACCCCTGCCGCGGTCGCTACGTCTACGTCCACGACCTGCCCGCGCGGTTCAACGCCGACATCCTCCGCGACTGCGGCGCGGCGCGGGCCGGGTGGCCCAAGATGTGCGACGACGTGAGCAACGGCGGCCTGGGCAGGCCGCTGGCCGGCGGCGCGCTCACGGGCAGGACGGGGTGGTACGCCACGCACCAGTTCGCGCTGGACGTCATCTTCCACGGCCGGATGCGGCAGTACCGGTGCCTCACCAACGACTCCGAGGCCGCGGACGCCGTGTTCGTGCCGTTCTACGCCGGCTTCGAGTTCGCCGCGCACAGCTGGGGGTTCGAAGCCGCGGCGCGCGACGCCGAGTCCACGGACCTGATGCGCTGGCTCGTGCGGCGGCCCGAGTGGCGGAAGGCGGGCGGCCGCGACCATTTCCTCGTGGGCGGGCGCACGGCGTGGGACTTCATGCGTTCCGACCCCAACTCCGCCTGGGGCAACGCGTTCCTCTTGTCCCCGGCGGCCAAGAACATGACGCTCCTCGCCGTCGAGACGGCCACCTTCGGCTGGGGCAACGACTTCGCCGTGCCGTACCCGACCTACTTCCACCCACGCACGGACGCCGACGTACTGAACTGGCAGCGGAGGATCCGGAACTCCGACCGCTGGTGGCTCATGTCGTTCGTGGGCGCGACGCGGCCGGACGACGAGAAGTCGATCCGGTCGCAGATCGTGGCCCAGTGCACCACGTCGCCGTCGTGCCGGCAGCTGGGGTGCGCCTTCGGGAGTACCCAGTGCCACTACCCGGGCGACATCATGGTGCTGTTCATGAGCTCAACCTTCTGCCTCCAGCCGTCGGGGGACTCCTCGACGCGGCGATCGACGTTCGACGCGATGCTCGCCGGCTGCATCCCGGTGTTCTTCAAGCCCCGGTCGGCGTACCTCCAGTACCGGTGGCACCTGCCGAGGGACCACGCCACATACTCGGTGCTCATACCGGAGGAGTCCGTGCGCGCTGGGAACGTGAGTATTGAGGAGGAGCTGAGGAAGATACCGCCGGTAGCGGTGGAGAAGATGCGGGAGGAAGTCATCAAGCTCGTGCCGAGGCTGGTGTACGCCGACCCCAGGCACAACAAACTCCGGACAGTGAGTGATGCATTCGACGTCTCCATGAATGGAGTCTTGGAAAGAGTGAAGACGCAGATCAACGGGGGCGGCGACTATGGTGCGACAGCCGGCTGGCGGTGAATACCGTTAAGAGCCTCTGGCGGAGCATCAAGGTTTTTCTATACACAATATCTGCAAATCTTCGTGATGTCAGTAAATCCAAGTTTAAAGAAGCCTCCATCGTATTATGTGGATTCAAGATTGTAGCTTAGCTTTAATCTGATATCAATTAATTTTAAGTCATTACATTTTCTCTCAAGGTAACAAACTAAAACTATATTCATAATACTTTAATTCAATCCCAACAACATTTCTAGCAGTTACCGTACAACCCAAGTGCCGTTTTTATAGATCTGTTTGGCTGGCCGTATGATTCAGACTAACTCGAATCTAGTGAGACATGTTCATTATAAGTAGATCGAATACATACAAGGTAGTATGTTTGATTAGTTACATGTAAGAGTTGAAAAGAGATAGCGTTTAATTGACGTACTGCATAAGTATGTAATATGTTAGCCTTATCGCAAAAAAGACTATGTTAGTCTAAAACAAAAATAAATATTAAATAGTAATAATCTAAGTTTAAATAATACTCTTTCCGTTTCAAAATATAAGTATTTCAACATTTAGTCAAAGTCAAATTTTTATCACTTTGACCACAAATAATATATAATTAATAATATTTATCATATAAAAATTATATTTTTTGAATTCATCATTAAATAAACTTTCATAAAAATTATATTTTTATATTAAAAATTATGTAATTTTCTAGATATTATTGGTAGAAGTCAAAACATTTTGACCTTATCCAAATCAAAAAATAGGAACGGATTTCGTAACATACTTCCTCCATCTTAAAAAAAAAGTGATGTTTTGACTTTTTAAATCAATGTTTGACTATTATTTTTTTTAAAAATTATGAAAATATAAAAATAAATAAATTAAGCTTAAAGTACTTCTAATAATAAATTATTTCACAAAAAATAAATTATATTTTCACAATTTTTTTAAATAAAACGAATGATCAAAGGTAGATGTTTAGAAATTAAAAAACACTTATTTTGAGATGGAGGGAGTAATACATAATAGTGTATTATATTAAACTTTAAAAATTAAATTATTTAAATGTCATTAAATACATAATAGTAATTAATACTCTCTCTAGTCCGCAAAAAAGGTCGTTTTACACAATGACACGGTCTCTAAAACATAACTTTTACTTCTATTTTTTATAAAAATATTTATTAAAAAATAACATATTTATATTTTTATAAAAGTATTTTTAAAGACAAATCTAATCATATAACTTTTATATTTCTAAACTTAACAATTTAAAACTTATTTGTTATTTATATTCTCAACGTTTGATGAGAATATTGTCTAAAACAATTCTCTTTAGGCCGTAGGGAGTAATAGATTATTTGCTAGTGCTGCATCCTGTGACCTAGCCAGCTAGGCTTGCCCGAAATGAACTCCCTCCACGAGCCAGACTGAGCAGTCACTCTCGCATGAGCGAAGCCAAGCTTTAATCCCCATTCCGTCAACCAATGACCGTTTGACTGCACGCGGTCAGCTAAATCAACATGGGTATGGACAACCAAATGCCCCCAGTGTACCGCTCCATCCATCCAAAAATAAGTTTACACTTGAGTTTTGTCCTATCAAAATTTAACCAATAATTTTTATAGAGACTTTAACATGACATATTTTAAAATTTGTCACAAAAATATTTTTATAATTTAGAATTCGTAATGAAACTTCATATAGAAAAGGGTACCTCTCCCTCCTAAAATCAGTCATCAGCTAGTTCAAATTTGTAATATCTGGTGATAATAATTCCAGAATGGAGAGACTAGCCCCTGGATCAGTCTCACCCAAGGTTTGTTTTGGCTTCGAAAACCGGCAGGGCATCGGTTTGACCGATTTCGTGAAAACCGCGAAAAGCCGGATAAATTCGAAAATCAATTTTTTTTTAAAGAAAACCGGCCAGTTTTATCGGCAACCTATTTTCTGGTTTACCTTTTTTGAATTTGAAATCAAATCGGTTCGAGTGGTTTTTCAACGGGTTTTCTAGTTTACTGGCTAGTTTGACCGGTTTTCGATTTTTTAATTTTTTTTGAATTTTCAAATTCTTTTGAATTTATTAAACCTAAAACTGGCCGATGCTCTAAACCGGACCGGACCGATTTCAACGAAAACCGTGAAAACTTTAAATTATTCATGAAAGGTACTTATCCAATTTGTCCAAAAGTGTTTGGTAAAACAAATATAGATTATAGGTTGTGGGAACAAAAAGTGGTAAAAAACTACTATTTATAGCTTATAGTGCTAGTATAAAATGTAAAAATGATTATAGATATAATCATTTATGAATTTTAAATATTTGTTAAAGATTATAAGACAAGCTATCATAATCATTAGCAAAAGCACCTCCATAATCTATCCTAAACGAGGCCTTGGTATTACCATTTCACCATTTGTGAGATTTTGATCTGCCCTTCCGCGGCCACTTCGGTCAATGTGTGCATCTTACTGCCAGGAGAATACAAAACACAAAGCATTAGCACTGGAAAGCATGGATAAGCCAAACGCGTTGACACCCATAAGCAAGCCACCACGCTCGCCATTAACTCCCGCTGTCACCGCTGCCTCTGCTCGATCGGGCGTGTCGGGATCACGTACCTCGGGTACCTAACAGAGCGCGCTCGGACGCGCGCAAGATCGGGGGTCGGGCGATCGCGGGTTTCGACCCTCCTCAACGGCGATCTGCGGCGGTCACGTCTTAGCCGCGCGGGCACGCAAAAACCCCGACTTCCGAAGGCCGACCCCCGGGGAGCGACCCCTGGGAGATAGGTACCGCGTTATGGTACATTTACTCTGATGACCAACTGCCATCCGTCCTGATGGGACGGGACGAGATTCACCACGGCGACACTCCAACAGAAAGCTGCGACGGCTACCGAACACGACGTGACAGCACTGTAGCCGACACAGTGCCACCAGACGAGCATCACAGTACCCGTCGCTACGCACGACGCGACGGGTCGCGACCACGGTTGAACGGAACGAAATGATGACGACAACGACGGAAGGGCTCATCTGTCGGCGAGACGGCAGGATCATGTAGGACCCATCACTTGTAACCCCGAGCTCCCTCCTATATAAAGGGAGGTCCGTGGAGCGACACAAAAACAACGACTACATCCCCACGAACCAACAGTCATACACATACGAAAGAAAAAACCACGAGCTCTAAGGTCTTTGCATCCTTCTGAACGAACACCCCCACTCGCTCAAATCTCGGATCCTCCCGCGAAGAGAGGATCCCGCCTTTGTAACATTATCATCGAGATAATTTGCTCCCTGAACGTAGGGTATTACACCGCTCAAGGTAGCTTGAACCAGGTTAAAATCTTCTTAAGTCTTTCTTAGACTAGGCCATATCGAATCTGAAGAAACATCTCCTCCACGATCGTATATTTACTGTGCCGGTGATCAGAACGCCGACAAGGTGCAGCTCGTTGGAGCCGCCGGCGACGGAGCTGACTTTCTGTTACTCTGCTCCTAAGCACGTGTTGCAAGGAGGCTCCACTCTGTTTGCCTCCCCGGGCAACCAGACACAAGAGAAACTGCTGTAGTGTCGATTTTTATAACCGTAAAAAATGGATCGATAAAATTGAAATTTTCGAATGAAAATTAATCAATTTTTTTAAATCGGACCGCAGTAAGATAAAAATCACAGTTTTCCAATGGTTTACCCAGCCAGACCTGCCGCTGACAGTGGCAGGCTAAACAGACAACCTGGATTTGTTTAATCCCCCGCGAGGTTGACCTGAGAATTGAGATCGTCGTAGCTTCTATGCCAGTGAGCTTCGATGTCGTTTACGTGAGAACGAAAATAGTTTATATAAATATTATTTTTACTGTATTTATAATATAAACAATAATATAAATAGATTGGAATAAGCACTGCCTCGTTGTGTGACCCAATGCCAGCGATTGGAGATTGGACCAATGGAAATGCTCGTCTTTTGATGGCCCCTGCATCGGGCGCTTCAAACGTCAGCGCCTCGGATCCCACGTCGACGAACAAGACGACTCTCAACAGTTCCACTGACCAGCCAGAGCCCCGTGCTCCACACCTCCGTACGACATGAAGCGGCACCACTCCGGCGAGCTGCCGCTGTCGGCGCCGGCAGGTGACGGCGTCGGCCGCCTGCGAGCTGTGGCGGAGGAGGAGGACGAGGAGCCTGACAAGCACGGGAAATACGAGAAGGCGAATCGCCCCTGCTCCAACCTCTGCTTCCTTCTCCTGCTCGCGGCCACCGTGTCCTTGATCTTGCGCCACTGGTACGCCGCTGGCAGCGCGGGCGGCGTGGTGAGCATCGAGGTGGTTCCCGGTCCGCCGCGGTCGCTGGCCGGCGCTCGGAAGATCGTTCCGATCGCTCGCGGGGGGCAGTCGGGTGACTCGGGTTCCCAGCACTCGCAGCCTGCTGCGGACGCCAGCGGCGAGTCTTCGTCTTCGGGATCTTCGGTGGCGGGCTCCAAATCTGAAACTGGTGATAGACCGTTGTCGAAGGACACTGCCTCTGCGGCGGCTCACAGCGACCACCGCGTCGCCCGCGCGATGGCGAAGGTGGACGTCAAGGGCGACCTGTGCAACGGGCGGTACATCTACGTGCAGGAGCTCCCTCCGCGCTTCAACGCGGACATGGTCCGGAGCTGCGGGTCGCTCTCCCCGTGGTCGGACATGTGCGGGTACACGGCCAACGGCGGCTTCGGCCCTCAGCTAGTCGGCAGCAGCGACGGCGCGTTCCAGGAGACGGGCTGGTACGACACCGACACGCACGCGCTGGACCTCATCTTCCACGACCGGATCAGGCAGTACGAGTGCCTCACCGACGACCCGTCCCTCGCGGCGGCCGTCTTCGTGCCGTTCTACGCGGGCCTCGACGTGGCCCGTCACCTCTGGGGCTCCACCGTCGCGGCGCGGGACGCGCTGGCGCGGGAGCTGGTGGACCTGCTCACCGCGCGGCCCGAGTGGCGCGCCTTGGGCGGCCGCGACCACTTCTTCGTCGCGGGTCGCACCACGTGGGACTTCCGGCGGCAGGCCGACGGCGACGCGGAGTGGGGGAGCAAGCTGCTCCTCCTTCCCGCCGTTAGGAACATGACCGCGCTCGTCGTGGAGGCCAGCCCCTGGCACCTCAACGATGCCGCCGTCCCGTACCCGACCGCGTTCCACCCGGCGTTCGACGATGACGTCTTCGCCTGGCAGGAGCGGGTACGCGGGGTCGACCGCCCGTACCTCTTCTCCTACGCCGGCCCGCGCTCCGGCACCGACGACGGCAAGTCCATATCCGGCCACCTCGCCGAGCAGTGCGCGTCGCAAAACTGCTCGTTCCTAGAGTGCAGCAAGGGCTCCGGCAACACGTGCGACTCCGCGGTCAGCGTCATGTATCACTTCCAGAGCTCGACGTTCTGCCTCGTACCACGCGTCAGCACGTCCACGAGCCGCTCTGCTTTCGACGCCGTGCTTGCCGGCTGCATCCCGGTGTTCTTCCACCCCGGCACGGCGTACGTGCAGTACGCCTGGCACCTTCCGAGGAACCACGCCGACTACTCTGTGTACATCCCCGAGGAGGACGTCCGGAAGAACGTCAGCGTGGAGGCGGCGCTGCGCCGGATACCGCCGGAGACGATCAAGGCGATGAGGGAGACCGTCATCGGCCTCATCCCCACGGTGGTCTACACCGACCCCTCGTCGAGGCTGGACACCGCGATGATGGACGCGTTCGACGTTGCGGTGAAGGCCGTGATCGACAAGGTGGCGAAGATGCGGAGAGACGGCGCCGAGGAGGAGAAGCTGGAGATGTATAGCTGGAAGTACCCGTTGCTGCGAGAAGGGCAAAAGGCAGAGGACCCTCACGAAT
>BCLF01000017.1:3745908-3798867 GCA_001602275.1 Zoysia japonica
CAGGCGCCATCGCCAGCCTCCGTCCAGTTTTCCGTAGCCGTTGCCGCGTCCGCGTGAATCCCTGCGCCATCACCTGCTCACGTCGCCTGACGTCTTCCGCGCCGACGATTTCCGTGCTGCGTCGCCAGCACTGATTTTCAGCTCGCCTCCCCAAGCTATTCCAGTGCGAGTTCGGATCTCCGACTTCAGTGATTTCCATCTCCAATTTCAGATCTCGGTGAGAACAATTTCTCTCTCTTAAATTCATTTTCCTTTCCGTTCAGTGATTTCCAGTGCGCGTTCCTTGATCACTTTGTTCCCAGCATTTTAAACTGCATGTTTTGTTTGCAACCTTAATTTGCATGCCAACTATTTTAAAATGTGCTAGCAACATTCTTAAGCCGTGCCTGTTTACTGTTCCACATATATCAACCCTAGGATTGCTTTAGTACATTTATTTTACTTTTTGTTTAGCCATGCTTAGTCGCATTTATTTTTCATCTCACACCTATCACTATAAAATGGAATTGGTGTTAAATGCTTTTGGAACTGTGCTTCAAATGTGTGAGTATTGCAAATAACTATACATAACTATTTAGCGGGGGCAGGTTGGAGTATGAGGAGCTAGGACACTTTTGGGAAGTCCGTGTGGGCGTACCTGTTGCAGGCACAACGTGAAGATTCGGGCTGGGATCTTTCCGAGAGACTTGTTGTTAGCGTTGAGGTTGGAGATTGGTGCCTGCCCCGGCAATTGAGGACCGAGTCCTTCGAGCCTTGTACGCTCAGTTGACAACCATGCACACCACGTTACCCTGTATGGGCAGTTGGCTTAATCTTGAAGCTTGCTGAGACTGGTTGTTTACCCGTGGGTTGGCGGTGTAGTGTTACTGTGGTGTAGGGCTTTGACTCCCCAAATGAGATCGAGATACCCCACCTGATCAGTGGTAGGCTCTTCACAACTTCAAGACCCGATTGCGTAGGCTTTTGAGATCCCTATCCTAGAGGACGGATGACGCCAGTTAAAGCTTGTGGACGGGTCTTGTATGTTCGTCGGGGCTACGACGGTAGTTCTCGATGACGCATCTCGTGGGTCCAGGTGCATAACCTCTGCAGAGTTTTAGTCGATGCGCATTGCCACGTCCTTTTTGAAGGACACCCCCCTGAGTTGTGCTCCTCGTTGAGTAGTTTTGTTTTTCTTCTTCCTCTTCTTTTTCAAATGTTTTTGACTCCGGCCTTTGAGCTGTGGCCGAGTGTGGAGATTACATCGGTAGTAAAATGAACCCCCGTCCGAGATAACGGAGATCTCTACGGGGCAATATAATAAAATTTGACAAGTTTGAAATAAAGCTTTCTTGCATCTTTAAATAAAATAAATGTTTTAAACTTGCATTTAGCACTTGAGCCATGCCTTTACCCTTAAAACCATTTGCATGCATATATTGTTGTTAGGTAGTGCGCGGTTTGCTGAGTATTCGTACACACGGCTTTCTAATTTGTTGTTTTCAGAGGATACGCTCAGCTTCGACTTCGACTACGTCTCTGACGGCCCGTGACGTCCGCTCCTGCGCTCGAGCTAGCCTGTGTGGAGGAGGTTCGCTACCGCTGCCATGAAGATGCTTCCGCTGTTGCTTTTGTCGGATTCACGATAGTGATATATCTGCTCTGAGATATTTCCGGCCTGCGTGCCGATGGACCCCTTTGGAGGATTTTATTCTAATAATTTCACTCTGATCTACTATTTCCTAATTTGTTTCTTGTTTAATATTTCTGTTATGATTTCTTGATTGATCTCTTGTGATATCGTGATTGCCAAACTCTTGAGATTGGCAATGTCACGAGAGATCGGGACTTATCGAAAGGAAAGTGAAAACCCGGTCGTTACAGGTGGTATCAGAGCCATACTTAACCGTAGGAGCGTAACCGTAGAACTGGACGTAACTAAAGATTATTTCTAGAGCTCCTAATCTGCTAACAAACCTTCATCGTGAAAGTTGTTTTTGTAAATCTCGTCGATTGCTTGGTGAGAGTCTTGTTTGCTTAGAATAGTGCTTGTTTAGTTATCTTCGTTCTAATCCGCATGCTTTCTATCTTCTTCAGTAATTCTGTTTCTGCTAATGCTATCTTTCTAATCAGAATTGTTTTCCTGCAAACAGATGGCTCTGAGGAGGTCAGGACGCCTTCACGCTCGTTTTGAGGAGGCCGCTCTGGAGGACCCTGAGGTACCGCCACCCGCTGGGCGTGGTCGTGGTGCTGTCCCCAGAGGTCGTGGTCGTGGCGCTGGAGGCCGTGTACCAGTGCCACCTGCGGCTGACGCGCCTGGCGTTGGTCGAGGGCGTGGCCGTGGGCGTGGCCGTGCTGCAGCCTCTGCCCCTCCGGCCGGAGGTCATGGCAGAGGAGTTGCCATAGACCCAGAGTTCGAGCCTGCTGGAGTTGCCGCGCCTGGTGAGGAGCTTCCAGCTCCTCCGAACCCGGCAGAGGTGATGTCCCGACAGACGCTTCTGCTTGAGCGTATCGTCGAGCAGTCACAGCAGCAGCCTCGTGGTCGTGCTCCTGCTTCTGACGCAGCACCGTACCACCAGTCAGCCGGTTCTCGCATGGCAATGTTTCTGAACATGCGCCCTCTCACTTTTGACCGTGCAGTCGATCCTCAGGATGCTGACGACTGGCTCAGGGATATCGAGAAGAAGCTGGACCTGATTCAGTGTGACGACCAGGAGGCAGTTCGTCTGGCAGCACACCAGTTGACAGGTGCAGCTGGTGCTTGGTGGGACACTCTGTACGCCACACTTGACGAGCCTGAGCTGTTCACTTGGGACGACTTCGTCATCGCCTTCCGTGGTTTCTACATCTCAGAGGGAGCCATAGAGGCGAAGGCGGAGGAGTTCCGTACTCTTCGTCAGGGGAGTGTGACTGTCACCGAGTACGCCAACCGCTTCACTCAGCTGAGTCGTTTTGCACCTGAGGAGGTCTCGACTGAGCGTCGCAAGATGTACTGGTTCCGCAAGGGCCTACGTCTTGAGATGCTTCCGCACCTGGACGGAGGTGTTCAGAGGAGCCTTCGTGAGCTGATTGATAGATGCCTAGCTTTGGAGGTGTCACTTCAAAAGCTCGACCGGTCCAGGGATGCTAAGAGGAGAGCTCTTGGCCAGGGACCCAGTCGTGAGGCTTCGCAGCGTCAGCGTTTCAGTGGTTCTTTCCAGCAGGGATCGGGACAGTCCACCTTCGCCCGATCCACTGCTCCTGCTCTAGCTTCAGTCCAGCAACAGAGTTCTCAGCGGCAGAGAGGTGCCTTTCAGCAGCAGCAGTCCTCTTTCCGTCCGACAGGGGGTCAGCCCTCGGTTCGGTGCTTCGAGTGTGGCCAGGAGGGTCACAAGGCGTTTCAGTATCCGAGGCGCCAGCAGCAGGGACCTGGGGGAGGTGGTGTTCAGTTTGCCACTCCCGCTAGGCCACCGCACCAGTCAGGAGGACGAGGAGTGCGTTCAGCGTGCCGTGGCGCTGTTCAGCCGAGCGTCACGCGCAGCCGCCTGAACCACATCTCAGTGGAGGAAGCACAGGAGGCACCTGACGTCGTCGTTGGTGAGTTCTTGGTTCACTCTCACCTAGCGACTGTTTTGTTCGACTCGGGGGCTACGTATTCATTTGTGTCATCGACGTTTGCGTCCACACACAGTCTTCCCACCTCACTCTTAGCTATACCTACACTTACCACTTCACCTCTTGGAGTCTACAAGAGTCGTGTTGAGTGTAAAGGTGTTCGGATCTTGATAGAGGGTGTGGTTTTCCTAGCCGATCTCATCGTCCTTCCCTCGCGTGACATTGATGTCATCTTGGGGATGGATTGGCTAGCGAGGCACCAGGGAGTCATCACTTGTGCTGAGAGGGTTGTGTCTTTAGTCAACCACCACGGTGTTCGAGTGGTGTGTGCTCCTAGAGCGTCCAGAGTTCCACCTTCAGTTTGCAGCTTGCAGGAGCTATCTTTGGAGCAGATTCCTGTTGTTCGTGAGTTCCCAGAGGTGTTTCCCGATGAGTTGCCGGGACATCCTCTAGATCGAGATGTTGAGTTCGTGATCGATCTTCTTCTTGGTACCTCGCCGATTGCCAAGCGGCCGTACCAGATGTCTTCTGATGAGCTTGTTTTACTTAAGGTGCACATTGATGAGCTCTTGAGTAAAGGGTTCATTCGGCCGAGTGCTTCGCCGTGGGGAGCCCCAGTGCTGTTCGTGAAGAAGAAGGACGGGTCAAAGCGCATGTGCGTTGACTATCGTTCTTTGAACGAGGTGACGATAAAGAACAAGTACCCTTTGCTGAGGATCGATGATCTGTTTGATCAGTTGAGGGTGCGAAGTTCTTTTCCTCGATTGATTTGAGATCGGGGTATCACCAGATGAAGATTCGACCTTCTGACATTCCGAAGACTTCGTTCGTGACGAGGTATGGGTCTTATGAGTTCCTGGTCGTTTCTTTTGGACTCACTAATGCCCCTGCCTACTTCATGAACATGATGAACAAGGTGTTCATGGCTGAGCTGGATAAGTTCGTGGTGGTTTTCATTGATGATATCCTCGTCTATTCCAAGTCAGCCGAAGAGCATGAGCAGCATCTGAGAGTTGTGCTTAGGAGGTTGAAATCTCATCAGTTATACGCCAAGTTCAGCAAGTGCAAGTTTTGGCTTGAGAAGGTTGCTTTTCTCGGTCATGTTGTTACAGCTGAGGGCGTTGCCGTTGATCCTGAGAAGGTCAAGGCTGTTGTGGAGTGGGAGTCTCCGAGGTCAGTGTTTGAGGTGAGGAGTTTTCTTGGATTGGCAGGTTACTATCGCCAATTCATTGAGAACTTCTCCAGGATTGCTAAGCCTATGACCGAGTTGACTCAGTTGAGTGTGCCGTTTGTCTGGTCAGATGCTTGTGAGCGGAGTTTTCAGGAGCTGAAGATGAGGCTAACATCTGCGCCTGTTCTGACCTTGCCGGATATTCACCAGGACTTTCAGGTTTTCTGTGATGCTGCTCATCAGGGATTGGGTTGTGTGCTGATACAGAACAAGAAGGTTGTTTGCTATGCTTCGCGGCAGTTGAAGAAGCATGAGTTGAACTATCCGACGCATGATCTTGAGTTGGCAGCTGTTGTGCATGCTTTGAAGATTTGGAGGCATTATCTGATCGACAACAGATGTGAGATCTTCACCGATCACAAGAGTCACAAGTACATCTTCACCCAGTCAGAGCTGAACATGAGGCAGAGGAGATGGCTTGAGTTGATCAAGGATTACGATCTTAGCATTAACTATCACTCGGGTAAAGCCAATGTTGTAGCCGATGCTTTGAGTCGTAAGGCTTATTGTTCTTCGTTGTTGTTTGAGCAGTCAGAGCTAGTCTGTGTGGAGGAGGTTCGCTAGTGCCGCCATGTTGATGCTTCCGCCGTTGCTTTTGTTGGATTCACGATAGAGATATATCTGCTCTGAGATATTTCTGTTATGGATTCTTGATTGATCGCTTGTGATATCGTGATTGCCAAACTCCTGGGATTGGCAATGTCACGTGAGATTAGGACTTATCGAAAGGTAAGTGAAAACCCGGTCGTTACAAGAGTAGTATATTTGGCTACCCTGCAGATCATGAACATGCATCTCTCACAATGTTCGCAGTTTGGGTCTTCCACAGTCACAATGAAAGATGCTCTTTTTGTTGTTTTCCTCTTTGTTGTACACCTATACTCCTGCGCAATATTTTTTTAAAAAAAAACTACATCCTAGGCTTGAGCTTATCACACTCGTGATAGGGCAATTCATAATCTTTATATATTAAACCACAAGCGTTCTTTCAACTTTCATTGTGCTATGTCACCTTAAATTATATTAACTGTCGGATTAAAATCTAACGGTGAATATTAAAAAGGAGAAAAAAAATTCTTTCTCCTGTCAATGTAGGAGCGTGCTTCTACTCGACGGGAGCAGACATAAACAGTCGTGCCATCGCTCTAACTTTTTCAGGTTTAATATAAATTTTGACTATAGTCATATTTAATTTTTTATAAATTTCATATATTATAATTTGCTTTATCATTAAAGTTATTTGAATCACAACTTAAAATTTTACATATTTGAATTAATTTTTTAGATAAGTTGAATAGTCAAAGATGATATTAAAAATCAACAGTAAACAATAATTTAGAAAAGCACAAGCGTTCTCTCAACCCTCGTTGCGCTACGTCACCCTAAAAAATATTAACCGTCGGATTAAAATCTAACGGTGGATATTAGAAAGAAAAAAAACCTTTCCCCGGTCAACGTAGGAGCATGCTTCTACTCGGTAGAAGGAGACATGAACGACCGTGCCATCGTCCTAGCTTTTTTAGATTTAACATAAATTTTAACCATGGTCATATTTAATTTTTTTATAAATTTCATATATTATAATTTGCTTTAACATTAAAGTTATTTAAATCACAACATAAAATTTTACATATTTGAATTAATTTTTTAGATAAGTTGAATAGTCAAAGATGATATTAAAAATCAATGGTAAACAATATTTTAAGAATGAAAGGAGTATGTGGCAGTACACATGAACAATGACCTAGATATAAGAAATTAACTGTAACTGTTTTGTTAAATCAAATTTACTTTTGCTATAGACTCAATAGAACTATTTCAAAAGATATAACAGAAGTTATTATAAATTTATTCTACTTCTATGTCTTACATGTATGTGCTACAATTAAAAACCTTTATATGTAATAAAAATATATATTTAGATAACTTAAATTGTTTTATCTTATAAAAATACTTTTGATTACTATGAAAACTAAGACTCAATCTTTTTTCTGCTTACAACTCCAGTAAAAAAAATAGTAGCTTTGAACACAATATTTTAATCAAACATTGCCAATATAAATTAGAAATAATTTTAAATTTATTAATTTACATAATTAGAAATAATTTGTTTTAAAAATACTTTTTTAAAAGTGTATCGATGCTACTTTTTATTAAATATTTTATAAATAACAAGGGTCACACTTATACTTTGAAGATCATGTCGACAACTTATTTTTGAGACCGGAGTATATGTTTATGAAACTTTGTCATCCATATCAAGCAACTATACTTTTATTTGTTAAATAATAAATTTAAAATATACTGCTTCAACTAGGGGTGCACAACAAAAACATATATGAAAAATGCGGCAATTGCCGTGCAGATTTTCTAGTCTTTATATATTAAAGCGCAAACATTTTCTCAACTCTCGTTGCGCCACGTCACCCTAAAAAATATTAACCGTCGGATTAAAATCTAGCAGTGAATATTAGAAAAGAGAAAAAAATCCGTTCTCCGGTCAATGAAGTAGCGTGCTTCTATTCGACGGGAGCAGGCATGAACGACCGTGCCATCGGCTTAGCTTTTTCAGGTTTAACATAAATTTTGACTATGGTCATATTTAATTTTTTATAAATTTTATACATTATAATTTGCTTGATCATTAATTATCATTAAAGTTATTTGAATCACAACTTAAAATTTTATGTATTTGAATCAATTTTTTAGATAAATTGAATAGTCAAAAATGATATTAAAAATCAACGGTAAACAATGATTTAGGAATGAAGAAAGCATGTGATAGTACACATGAACAATAGCATAAATATAAGAAATTAATTGTAACTGTTTTTGTTAAATCAAATCTACTTTTGCTATAGATTCAATAAAACTTTTCTAAAAATATAAAAGAAGTTTTTATAAATTTATTTTACTTCTATGTTATAAGCTACAATTAAAAATCTTTATATGTTATGAAAATATATATTTAGCAAACTTAAATTGTTTTATCTCCTAAAAATGCTCTTTGATTACTATGAGAACTAAGATTCAATCTTTTTTCCGCTTATAACTCTGGTCTAAAAAAATAGCAGCTTTAAACGTAATGTTTTAATCAAACATTGCCAATATAAATTAGAAAGAATTTTAAATTTATTAAGTTACAAAAATAGAAATAATTTGTTTTAAAAATACTTTCTTAAAAGTGTACCGATGTTACTTTTTATTAAATATTTTATAGATAACAAGGATCACACTTATGATTTGAAGATCGTATCGAAATTTTTTTTAAAACCGGATTATATGTTTATGGAACTTTGTCATCCATGTCAAAGCAACTATAGTTTTATTTGTTAAATAATAAATTTAAAATATATTGTTTCAACTAGAGATGCACAATAAAAACATACTCAAAAAACGCAGTAATTACCACGTAAATTTTCTAGTTACTTTTTGATCAGGTTGTGATTTGAGAATGACAACATATACGGAGACAGAACACACTTCTTGACTCGTGCACGGCCCAGTGTAGGAGCAGGAGCCTCGCAAATATGGTCCATCTGTATAGCCCAAAGTCATGTTTGCGTACTACAAATATGGGCCCAGGCATCGTATGTCCGGGGATGGATTCCTACTTAAATTGAGAAACCAAATTCACAAAAAATGAAATAAAACGGGAAAGTGTTTTTGATCCGTAGAGTTTATCAAACAGGGAAAATTTTGAGTGCAAATCATGTGATTTGAGTATAACTGTGCAAACATATCATATTAGCCGTCGGATCAAAATCTAACCGTCTAACGTATTCTCACCATCCGACCTCTACTTATTTACGTGAAACCCCTGAAGAAAAAGATTTTTTTCATCAAAATCCCCCTCCGTCTTCTTCCCCATCGATCTGTACTCAGAACAGAAACTAAACTGCTGCACGGGCTTTGATCTGGACAATCGATGGGGATTTCTCTCATGGTTCTAATTGGCCTGCCATGCTTGTCCTTCACTTAATCATCCTCTTCATCTTTCTTCCTCTAGGGTTGGCCTGAAGTCCATGAGCAACTGTGTTGCAAGTTTGCAAGAGATGGCCGTGAGGGTCCATTGGTACCGAAGCTCGCTCCGCAGGCCGCGGCTTGATGCCTTGCGCCACCGCAGCTTCCTTGTCCAGCATCAAAAAAAGGTAGCCGATTGTTCTCAGGAGGAAGATAGATCCAACAAGAACGATAAATTGTGGAAGGAGTATTCACGAGAAAGTTAGGGGCTGTTTGGTTCATATCTCATACTAACTTTATCAAAGTTTAGCGTTACTAACTTTATCAAAGTTTAGCGTTACTAACTTGATGGTAATTCTAAATTATTGGTAATAAAAAAACGTTTGAATTATTGCTTTACTAAATTGATGGTAACAAGCAAGAAATTATTGTTTGAATTGTAACTTTACCAATATTTGGTAACGATATTAACATAATATATGAGATTCAAAAATTATTAAATTTTTTACATCAAAATGTAGTCAAGTTAAATCTTATTTTATAAATTTAATTATAAGAAGTACAATGATGAAAACAAATCATAAATCGGATATACTATTAAAGAGATACAATGGTTTGAAGTATTTGAATCCAAAAGTTTTGAAATCTGTGCCACCTCTTACTACACGCCACGTCATCATTGTCAATTTTGGCCACCGACAGAGCAACGGCGAGCATTTTTATCGCCGCCGAAGACGCCACATTGACTGTGTTGGAACGAGCGCGTTGCCAAATTCGTTGGCACTCCAAAATTTGATCAATAACCAAATAACTTCCAAATTTTTTAGGCTCACCAATATTTGGTAAGGTGCATGATGGTGGCAATCCAAGTATACCCTTGTATTCTTTGGGGGCTTTCACGTTGATGAGTAGAGGTGGGATGGTGGGGAGATACTGAACGCTTAGCATTTTGATCCAACGACTAATAAAATGTGTTTGTATTGTTGCACTCAAATCATTTTTGCACTGAAAATTTCCTCGGCGATTAGATTTCTTACTTTGTTGGTTGTTGCTGCTATGTTTAGTTGTATTTTTTTTCCATGTACTATGTAGCTCTCCAAGGCTATTTACTTGTATTTACTCATGTTTTAATTAATAAAATTCTCACTATCTTGTGTCGGTTCCATTAATAAAAAAGGTTCTAGAGCAACATGACGATTTCCTCAACCTGTGCCAGTGTTTAGAGCTACTTTGGAACATAGAATTTTAAAAGAATCACACAAAAATTTCACAGAAATTAATTCAAATTTATAAAAACTATAGAAAATAAAAATAATTCTCGCCTTCCAAAGTATGCCTTAGAGAGCTGAAAAGCAACACTAGATAATGCCAATTTTTTTTTACAGGTTTGATGCCTACAGCAATGTGTTTTTGGTCCTAGTCTCCCGCATCTGGCACTGCCGTCAGCCTACCTGTGCTATAGCGACTCGTCACCGCGAAACACGCGCGCACGCGGCCCTAGGCCCCTGTTATAGTATCAGTGATTCACCTTTCTCCATCTCCATCGGTTTAAGTTTTTGGTCAATACATGCTAAGTTTAAATTCTGACAGATAAAAATAAAATGTATTTTCACTTTTATTTTATATTTACACTCGTGAGAGTTGCACATAAAAAAAATATTAAAGTATAAATAAATTATTCAACTTTTTTTATTAGTTTAAGCTTTTGAAATCAACTAATTAATATACGTAACCTGGCTCGTGGACTGCTTGTGGCTGCCGGCAACGGGAGCAGCGGACCCGGTTCGCTGGACTGGCCCTTCTGCCCTTCTAGAAGTAGTAACAGCAGTCCTTGAACATGATTGATCGCCATGCTTTAGCTTGATTATGCTCAGTAATATGGTATAGGAGATATGGTAGGAGTACTTCGTTTCTAAATTATTGTCATCGTTAATTTTTAACATCAACTTTAACTATATATTTTATTTAGAAAAGTTTAATGAATATTATATATTTGGTTTTAATTTACTTTATCATTAAAGGTATTTAAAATGGTGATATTTCTGAGTACATTGCATATCTTTTTTCACTCATAAATTTAGATTATTTGAGTTGTGTTTGACATTTATCTTACTTGAAAAAACTAGTAAATATCTTTTTTATACGTTTACCACTATCGTATATTGTTACCAAAACATTTTGAATAAGATAGATTTTGTTAAATATATGATGTTAAAGGTTAATGGCATCAGATAAAAAAATGGATGGAGGACATAAATACCAAGGATATTAAACTTACTAAATTCGAGGAAAATAGAAATCAACAAAATTTGGTCTGTCTTTCCTTCATCTTCAGCTTATACAAAATCTTCAAGAAGATTACTGTGAAATTCCTGTTCTAAATGAGGCTCTACTTGTACATATACTTCAAGAACCTAGAAAAAACATTTTTCATATATAATTTTAGATTATGGGTATACACTTATCCCGCCAAATGAATCTATAGAGTAATAGAATGGCAATCATTCTGAGTACATAATATTCATTGTATCAACAAATAATTTGAGGAGATTAATATTCATTTAGATTTCAATAAACTGCTCATCACAGTAACTCTTTTTCAGTTAGTAATCTCAGAAATTTTGTTCCATTTTAGAATGAAAATTCTACAAGGTGCGGCTCTGCAAGTGCAGAAATGAATTCATAAACCAGGGGCTGCCTAAAATTCGATGCCCGTTTCTTGGTCAAAGAATCATGAGCACGAAATCACTCTGTCAGTTGATGATGGGTCATGCATCACTTTCTTCTTTTCAAATTAAATATTATAATTATTAATAATTATGAAAAAGATTTTACTTCTAAGAGATAAAAAATATTATTCATCGAGATCTATGTAAATGAATTGCTTATATTTATTTGATCTACTGTAGAATCTCCCTACTAATAAATCTCGAGATGCTGTGTGCAAAGCCACTGCAAACAACGCCTTAGTACACTCTTACTCGATGAAGCCCAGTGGTGCCATGCCGATGGACTGCCAAAGCCAGAAAGATGCCGCGAACGCCTCCACCAAGCTCGAGGCCGGCAGCTGTGGGATGCTTTGGCCGTCCCGAATATGCTACGCCGCCGTTCTCTGCACCGCCTTCTGGGCATTGGTGCTCTACCTTCAGCTCGCCACATTAGGCAACGGCAGCGGAGAGGTATCCGTCCTGTTCAACCCGTCGGCGTTCTCCCTTCCCCTTCTATCCGGCGGCCGGCGCCCTCCACTCGAGCAGTCGCCACCGCTCCTCGACGGAAAGGCACCATCTCCGCCGCCGGAGCACCGCTGCGCGGGTCGGTACATCTACATGTACGACCTGCCGCCGCGCTTCAACGACGACCTCGTCCGCGGCTGCAGCAACCTCCGGCCGTGGATGGACCTGTGCCCGTACGTGGCCAACTGCGGCATGGGCCAGGCGCTGGGCGACGACGAGGGGGGCGTCTTCCCGGGCCGCGGCTGGTACGACACCGACCAGTTCATGCTCGACGTCATCTTCCACTGCCGGATCAAGCGGTACAAGTGCCTCACCGACGACCCGGCCCTCGCCGCCGCCGTGTTCGTGCCGTTCTACGCTAGCCTGGACGGCGGGAGGTACCTATGGAACAGCACCGCGACGCGGGACGCGCTCGCGCTGGACCTCGTGGCGTGGCTGGAGCGGCGCCCGGAGTGGCGCGCCATGGCCGGCCGCGACCACTTCCTGGTGGCCGGCCGGACCACGTGGGACTTTCGGCGGGAGACCGACGCAGACGAGGAATGGGGGACCAAGCTGCTCAACCTCCCGGCCGTCCGGAACATGACGGCGCTTGTTCTGGAGACCAGCCCGTGGCACCCGAGGGCCAACCTCGCCGTGCCGTACCCGACGCACTTCCACCCGGAGACGGCTGCCGACGTGGCCGCCTGGCAGGAGAAGGCGCGCCGGGCGGAGCGCAAGTGGCTCTCCTCCTTCGTCGGCGCGCCGCGCCCCGGGAGTAACAAGACCGTCCGAGCCGAGATCATCCGGCAGTGCGGCGCGTCCAGCCGCTGCAATCACTTCCAGTGCACGAAGCCGTCCGGGACCGCGCCGTCCAGCTGCGAGTCGTCGCCGGGCGCCGTGATGCGCGTCCTCGCGAGCTCGACGTTCTGCCTCCAGCCGCGCGGGGACACGCCGACGCGGCGGTCCACGTTCGACGCCGTCCTGGCCGGGTGCATCCCGGTGTTCTTCCACCCGGACTCCGCGTACACGCAGTACACGCGGCACCTCCCAAATGACCCCGAAACGTACTCGGTGCTCATCGCGCACACCGATATCGCCGGCGGAAACGTCAGCATCGAGGAGACTCTGAGCCGGATCCCGCCGGAGACGGTGGCCGCGATGCGCGAGGAGGTGATCCGGCTCGTCCCGAGGGTGGTGTACGCGGACCCGAGGTCGCGGCGCGTGGACTTCGAGGACGCCTTCGACGTCGCGCTGGAGGCGGTCATCGACCGGGTAGCCAAGCGGCGGCACGAGGCAGCTCCGCCGTCAAGGAACGCTGATGGCGATGCGTCGTCGGTGATCGGCTAGCTGGGGGGTTCTTGCCGATGATTCCGTTCGCGTCACGTGCAATCTCATCGATCGCGAGGTGCGCGCATGCATCTCGGAACATTTGACGGAGTGTTCAACGCGTTGCCCATGAGTTTAGGATCGTGTGCCCATGGAGCTGCGATTTTGTCGGCTGGCAAAATCTGTGGCGCCGGAATAGCAGGATCACACGTGCCTGCGTTCCATATACTAGTAGGAGTCTATTCTGTTCATGAACCTTCCATATCGATTCAGCGCGTGGGTCTGTCAGGTTTCTCAAACGCACAAATAACGCAGGAAAGAAATGCCTGGAAAGAGTTTTGTCGGTATAACTCTACTTGCTGTTTTTTAGCCAGAATACTTCTCCTGATTTTAAATAGTAAGATTCGAGATATGACTGGTATAAATTTGCAGTCACTGATATCAATATATAAAGGAGGTTAGAGCATGAATAGAAACAGATTGTTAAATTTTTATAAGCAGATTTTCTACTGTAAACACCCGCGTACCGAAATTAAGATCCTCTACCTTCATAAATTCAAATTTACACTGAGTGACAATCGACCACCGACGGTGGCTAGCCGTCATGTTATGAAGTTAGAGGATCTCAATCCCACATATCCTGCTCAAATCGGTACTTTCTCGATGCAATCTCATTGAAGTCAGCTGCCTTGTTGGCATTGTTGCGAATTGATGGAGAGACGTATCCCAATCTGCTACAAATGCAAGATGGCATGCGGATCAAATTGCAAGTGAGCCGGGTTTGGTTGCACCTACGAGCTGAATTGTTAGCGGTAAATCAAATATGTAGGTTTTACAAAAACTCACAAACCGCATCATTTGACATAAAAAAAATATGCGGTCATTACAGGACTCATAATTTATCTAGTCAATACATAATTGATCACTCTATTATTACATACATATATATATATATATGTAATTCAAAAATATTAGTAACTTTAAATTATTTTTTTATTTACTCTAGTGAGTTTAAAGTTGGGCCTTAGAATTAAAATCTTACGTTTACACTATAAAATTTCAATGAATTTGAATAAAATTTGTTGAAAAATATTTTAAATAATAGTAAACAACTTCATACAAATTAGTATAAGTAGAACAAATATAATAAAGTGGCGGGTTTTTGCGAATTGTTGCGAACGTATCTGCTTGTCCAGTGAGCTTTGTGGGTGGATCATTGTTAAGCCGCGAAATATATATTGTTAGTTCGTAAGAGCTAACATAGATTTTACAAGGTGAGTATATGGGTTCTCAATAAAGCCCACCCCACTTGCAACTTAAGATGCGGATGGGCAGAGCGTTGATGCAACAAGAAAGTATTTTTTGGGTTGGCGTAATTAGCCTCCTCCCTTTTTTGAGAAATGGTCCAGCGCCAGGCCCCTGCCGCAGCTCACCAACAGCACAGCCAGAGCTTCGCGGCAAGCGCGGACAATGTTCTGTTTGAGCTGGAGCTTTTAAAAAATTTAAAAGCTATTTGGTAGGTAGCTGAAAAGCTGATAGAAAGAATAATGACTATTGATTTTTATAATATATATTTACCTTTTTTACACGTCAAAAGTCAGAAAAACAGTTATAAATGAGCTTTTTAATTTTTAGTTTATTTTCTCAAAAGCTAATTTTTTAGTATTTTAAAAATCAATATTTCAAAATTTTATTTATTTCACCTTTTCGGATTTCAACTTTTCATCAAAAAAACCGAAAAGCTGAAAAAAAGGACTCACTCGCGGCGACAGGCCGGCTCCAGCACAAATCCGCTTGGCTGGGGTGCTGTTCGTCGGACGCCAACAGGCGACAGGCCCACAGCCCTGCCCAGCTGCTGCAATTTTTTGAGGCCACGAACGAAAGCTGCCCATATGTATGCCGCGCGGCCCACGGCCTATTACAAGTACAGTAATTGGGATTATGTCCATTTGGATTGGGGGGGGGGGGGGGTTAAATACATTTTCTCAGTAAAAATAAGAGAGATTTGTGTACAAGACACCGAGTTTGAAAATTCTTGTATATAGCACATTATTTTTTGTTGAGAAAATTTCTTCTATGGCCTAAAAAAATTTACCAGTTTTTTCTATGACCTTTTTGGAAATGAACTTTACTTTGAGGACCAAATTTCGGTTTTCATTCCTTCTATGGACTTTCCGTCAATTGATACACTTAAAGGTGTTATATGTAGGTTGAAATTCTCATATTACCCTTGTTTTGATTTTCTCGATAATATTCTTTTAATGACTCATAAATAATATGTTGACACCATTATGATATGCAAAAAATTTACGAGTCATTAGACGAATATTATTGAGAAAATCAAAATAGGGGTAAAATGAGAATTTCAACCCTCATATAACATCGTTAAGTGTCTCAATTGACGGAAAGACCATAGAAGTAATGAAAACCGAAAGTTGGTCCTCAAAGTGAAGTTCATTTCAAAAAAAAGACCATAGAAGTAACTGGTGAAATTTTTGAGGCCATAGAAGGAATTTTCTCTTTTTTGTTTTTAGGACACTAAACGGTGTCCTACAGACAAGAATTTTCAAACCCTGTGTTTTGTAGACAAATCTCCCTAAAAAAATAATTTTTGTGAAATTTCTAAAACATTTCCGTGAAATTTCTATGTTCCAAAGATGGCCTAAAATTTAAATTATGGATAAAACGCCCAAGATACCAGCTGCAAATGCTCAAGCCTAGCAGCTAGTACCTCAATTTCAGTATACTCTCTTCGTTTTAAATTATATGTCATTCGAAACTTCTCAACTTTTCTTAAATTACAAGTCACTCTTACTTCCCAAAATATTTCTCTTTTCTCAATATTTTTTCATCTCTATCTCTCTTCTCTTTGTTTTCACTTTTCAGTACATTTCAACTTTTTTATTATCCTTAATTCTCATCCTCTGTAAATTACCGATGTGGTATAAGTATTCCTAGGTTTACTCAAATTCATTTAACTTTAACTAGTAATATCTAAAATATAAAACAAGTTGTAGTATAGAGATTACATATTATAAAAAATTTACTTCATGACGATTCAAATAACATAATTTTCATAAAATAAAATATTATTGATTCCCTATTATTATTTGTCAAAGTAATAGAAGTTTAACTATGATAAAAAATTTAGAAATATTTACATTTCAGAACGGATGGTGTAAATGTCAAGCTCGGGCGTGCGCCTACTATCAGTACGGGTGAGAAATGTTACTTCATCTATTGCCCGCGAAGAAAAATATACCCACAACCACAAGCATGGTCATTTGCCTGTCAACATATAAATACAACCAATTTTTTTTCTTGCTACGGAAATACAACCAACAATTTCATTGCATCAACAACAAAAGCTTGCGTGATTTTGAGAGCTCTTAGTGAGAAGCTAAATAGTTCAAATTGTAATTCCATAAATCTTATATTTTTTTGCGATGTCCATAAATCTTATATAACTTGCTTGAAATTATGATCAGTGAAGTAAAATGTCTTCTTGGTAAAAGGTTTGTTTAAAGACGAGAAGACAAATGAATCTAATTTTTTTTCTGACTCAAGTTAACTACGAGTAGTAACGATCAAGATTAATCTTCTTTCGCCGTAACCGTGCGATTCTGTGAATCCAGGTGTGAATCTAGGAGGATTCTCAGAACCAGACGGACGCCTGAACTATGCCTGGGATTATAAAGTCGGCCGAACTATACTAGCTTCTGCAATATCTACCGACCCAACAGACAGAGACAAGCGTCCCAGAAACAGAAAGGCCAGCGTTCGAACGCTCCATTTTCCTCTGCCTTTCATCCCCTGCCGCGTGCCGTCGAAGTTTCCGAGGCAAACATGGTGCCGGGGGACTTGCCCGACGACGAGTCGCCGGCGGCGCTCGCGGAGCAGCTCTTCGGCAGCGGCGACGACCCCATGGCCTTCATCGACGACACGGCAAGTTCGGTGGTTCTTGCGGTTCTTCGCTGCGAAATGAATAAATGATGGAACGCGAGGTCGGTTCTTGCAGGCGTTGGAGGTGGTTGCCGCGACTGGAAAGGACGGCAAGGAGGAGGAGGAGCTCAAGGGGCTGTCGAATAAGGACGTGTTCCCGACCCTGAACACGAAGGCGCTTCCGGAGGCTCCGGCAACTGCCCCACGGACGCAGAGAAAGGGGGTGCGGCCGAGCCAAGGGGCGGCGTCGAGCCTCCCTCCCGCGCTCCGGCCGGGGACTCGGGCTCCGGCGAAGGCAGGGCGGCAGTGCCGACACTGCGGGACGGAGGGGAGCTACACGCTGTGCAACGTGTGCGGCATTCAGTACAAGAGGGGAGCGCTGCTGCCGGAGTACCGGCCGTTGAACATCCCCACATTCTCTCCGGATCTGCACTCCAACCACCAACAACGCGTCATCGACATGGCCCGCTCCCGGGAGGAGGAGAAGAAGGAGTCCTTCCTCAGCGACGCCGACCTCGAGGCCATCATCAACGACCCGGTACGTGTGGCCTTGGTTCTTCGAGTTCGTGTTCTTGCGGTTCTTGCCTTCTTGGTTGCGAAATGATGAAAAGCAACGTCGGTTCTTGTCTTCTTGCAGGCGCTGCAGGCGCTTGCCGCTAGTGGCATGGACGAGCATCGCGACTGGGTGTTGAAGAACGCGTTCCAGCCGGGTACTCTGGCTCCGACGAAGGCAGGGCAGCAGTGCCGACACTGCGGGACGTATGAGACGCCGCTGTGGCACATCTGCACGGGACCGGAGGGGCGCTTCGCGCTGTGGGGCATCCAGTACTGCAATGTCACGCTGTTGCCGGAGTACCCGCCCTTGAAGACTCCCACCTCCCCGGCTCTGCACTCCGACTGGCGCCAATGCGTCATCGACACGGCCCGCTTTCTGGAGGCGGAGTGGTCCCGCAGTGGCATCGGCCTCGAGGCCTTCCTCAGAGACATGGTGCGTGTGGCCATGGTTCTTCTAGGGGTTCTTGCCTTCTTGCTTGCGAAATGACGGAAAGCAACGTCGGTTATTGGCTTATTGCAGGTGTGGGACATGCTTGCCGCGAGTGGCCATTACAGCAAGGAGGAGCTCGAGTCGCTGTCGAAGGCCGCGTCGACCCTGGACACGATGGCGCTTCCGGAGGCCGCTGCGACGGCCCAGCTGCCGCAGACAATGGGTGTGCGGTGGAGCCGTGAGGCGGCGTCGAGCCCCCTTCCTGCGGTCCAGCCGGGGAATCTGGCTCCGGCGAAGGCAGGGCAGCAGTGCCGACACTGCGGGACGTATGAGACGCCGCAGTGGCGCATCTGCACGGGACCGGAGGGGCGCTTCACGCTGTGCGACGCGTGCGGCATCCAGTACAGCAATGTCACGGTGCTGCCGGAGTACCGCCCTTGAAGAGTCCCACTCCCCGGCTCTGTAGAGGCCAAGGCATCGCCGCAACCGTCGCTGCCGGCGACTGACAAAGGAATTTAGAAAGATAAACACAATTTTTCTTGATATTCATTCAGTCTATTCTCGTGGAGTGCAGATGTTTGATTAGGAATTGCTAGGGATTAAAGCGTTTTGGAATTAGGATTAGAAACAAGGAAATAGGATTAGCAAAGTGTAGAGATTCTTGATCTTGCTTTTTGCACTTCTTGGCTATGTCAACTGAGCTGTTTTTGTTGCAAGAAGGTATTCAGGATATAATCTGCATGATGCATTGATATCACCCATTTCACCTCGCAAAATTAATTGACAGTGAAAATTATTTGATCCACAAAATATTCTTCTATTTTTCATCTTTTTAGAATTACAAGGACATTGCCATTCATGAAAAACGAGCATGTTAGCAAGTTTGTTTTTCTGTGAGTGAAGTGCATAGCCTGTTTCCAACTTATCCAGGAGTGTCATCTAGTTACCTGGTGATTCCCTCGTGTAATTCAGATAGTAATACAAAAGATGAGTTCATATATTTCAGTGATACGGCAACAAGAGACACTAAGTAGGTATATCAATGTTAATTAGAGTGATTTGGAGCACGAGTGAATCACTTACAAAGTATAGAGACCTGGATGTGTGAATTAAGAATTCAGGGACATAGATAACAGTCCAGGGACTGGCCGTGTACTTCACTCCTGTTTCATAGAGTACTTTATTTCCTGTTTCTCCTGGTGAACTGAAAGCTAAATGGCTAATATTAGTATGAAACAACCATATGGCTCATCTGAATTCTGAACATGCAGTGTTGCTTCATTTTAGCTTGTGTTTTCTGAGGTGACGATTGTTGGATTCAATTCTGCAAAAGTGGGACCTGCCAATTGCAGTACATAAAAGGACGCCCGTTGCCGAGTAGGGCAATACCCATTGGTGGTATGGGTCCCTTGCCTTGCTAACCTTTTCCTTGTCGTGGAGGATCGACGGGGAGCAGCACGGTACTTGTAGCGGACCTTTCGTTCGAAACGATGCAAACAATAATGGTGGGAGTTTTTGCATATAAAGGTTTGTAAGAAAACCTACTCCATGTTGCTTGAAGATTAAATTGTGGGAATCCAATAGTGAAGCTTTCTCAAAGGCATAAAACAAACACAAACTTGGACTATATCTCACGAATTCCCATCAAAGAGAACTTGCTATGTTTGAAATTGAGAAGCTAATGGAACAAGCTAGTAGATCATGGGACAACCCTTGCCACTGCCTCGATTCAGAAAAAAAGGCGATATTAATCCTAGTTTTGGTCAAAGCAGTATGTCAATTTACATAGGACTTGAGAGACAGGCGTAGAATGCTCCTCAAGTGATGATTGTCAGAAGCAGAGTATCATATTGATCAATAGGTGAATAACCTTACAGCACAAATAACAAATGCACACAAATGTCCATCTAATATCAAACTAACAAGGTTCAAACATCAACAACTTATTCCCAGGCAGGAATGATGTAGAAAGAACACATTTATTTCCAGGCATGCACTCTCAGGGCCCTTGTGATTTGAGAAGAATGCAACCAGTTCCACAGATTTCATTGTTATCTATGCTGTGTCCTTCGAAAGTAAGTTGTGTGACGGGATTGCCCGGGCATTAGTGAGCTCATCCACGGCATCTCCTCTCTCGAATACAGCAGCGGCACCCATCCCAGATCCTGTTCATCATCAGATCATAAATGAAGGTATTCTCCATTAGACTGCATGCCTTTGACCCAGGTTAAATGGAATATACTTTATGTACCTATGCACATAGAAATTACTCCAAATCGGCAGTCTTTGCCCCGGCGCTTCATCTCATTGAGCAAGGTACTGACACATCGTGCACCTGCCAGGACAAGGATAGAAAGGTCAGTGCCATGACATGAAAATTGTCCTGACCAACCACATCACTGGCCTCAATTTTTTGCCTAGTTGGTCCAAGGTACACTCTTTGTTAAATGATCTTATTAAACATATCGTGCTTAATAGCAGAAACTAAATACCTGTAGCACCCAATGGATGTCCAAGAGCAATTGCACCACCATTAACATTGACTTTAGCAGGATCCAGTTCCAACTTTTTACAGCAGTACACATATTGAGATGCAAAAGCCTACGGACAAGAAACAAGACGTGTGACATGGCAAATTCATGTGTGATTACTAGTCTAGAGGGAGAACCCAAGAGACCGATGAAGATATACCTCATTAATTTCAAAAAGGTCAACATCATCAATCTGGAGACCAGCAGCTTTCACAGCAGCAGGGATTGCAACAGCGGGACCAATACCCATTACAGCTGGATCAACTCCAACAGCCGCAAAGCTCCTACATTTGAACATTCAGATATAATGCTCAGTGCCTTAACAGAAATTTACAATGAGTCAATGATTAACAATATCGTACAGTTTAATGCTTTCATGGAAAACACAGAAGTTGCTACTAAAACTAAGCTATTTAATAAGTTGCAGTCTTAATAGGAAACTTTCTATGGACCCAAGTCAAATATTTCACAACTACAAAGGGATAGGAGTGATACCTATAAACACCGAGAATTGGGAGACCCTTTCGCATTGCAACATCCCGCCTCATAAGCAAGACGGCCCCAGCACCATCACTCACTTGACTAGCATTTCCTATCAAGTAAAAAAAAACAAATTTAGAGCGGAATAATGAATTAGCACTCACCAGTACAATTCATTGCTAGTTACCAGCAGTAGTGCTGCCATCCTTTGAAAATGCCGGTTTAAGTTTTGATAGAACTGCCAGCGAAGTATCAGCTCGAATTCCATCATCAGCCGAGACTACGATCTCCTTTTCCACACCAGTTTTTGGATCCACAATCTTAACAAGATGGTGATTATGTCAGGGTAACACAGAAAAATAAAATAGCCCAATTTTTTTATCTAAAAGGGTTCTATAGTAGTTTACAATTTACAAAGTAGTTATTTTAGTAAAGTCAAGCTACTACATTACCTTTGTATGAACTGGAACGATTTCTTCTTTGAATTTGCCAGCAGCTGCTGCAGCAGCAGCTTTCCTGTGCGACTCAACCTAAACATTGACAGATCCAAAGAATAAGAGCAAGAAGCATATTTGATACTCATTAGAAATACGCAGTCACATAAACACACTAGAAAAGGGGAATCAAGCAACTTACAGCAGCTTGATCTTGCTCCAGTCGTGTTACGCCAAATCGGTGTGCAACATTCTCAGATGTGAGGCCCATTGGGAGAAGGCAGTCACGAGCTTGGGAAAATAGCTCAACCTAAACAAAGAACATTCCATTCAACAAATTAATCAGATCAATTATGTTAATAAGGAAATCTAAATATGCAGTCTAGTCACGTTGTATCGAACAACATGCTGTACTTACTTTGGGATTCACTTGCCCCTCAAGAGCAACTTTGTTCACTGTCATGGACTCCAAGCCAGCAGCAATACCTTTAATGGGAGAAAGCAGTCAGTTCACCGATAAATACAGAACAAAGTTAAGTATAATCGGGTCCCAATAAATCATACCAATATCATAGAGCCCAGCTTTGATAGCAGAAGCAACATCTGCAACTGCCTGAAGACCAGAAGAGCATTGCCTGTTTACAGTCTTAAGAGGAACAGTATCTGCATTCAGCCAAACAAAATCACTCAAGGTGGGAATGAACGGTGGCCTGACATCACAGGACAACAGAGACAATTTCATTACCAGGGAAACCAGCATACAGTGCTGCCATTCTGCATTCAATCGCCCTTTGGGACCCAGGAGCCAAGACAGTTCCAACAACAATGTCGCCAACTTCACTTGGGTTCAGCTTTGTTTTGTCTATCAAAGCCTACACTTGAGAAACAAGAGTTACCAAAGGACCCAAGGGTCGTAACGAGCAACCAATTGACAAGTTTTACAACCACACTGCATAAAGGGAGGCAAAATAGCAATTTACAAACCTTGAAGACAGGAACCAAGAGGTCCTCGGCAAATGTATCCTTGAACCCACCTCTCTTGGCCTTGCAAATAGCCGTCCTGTAAGCGCTGAGGACAGAAAAATGCACAATGAATCATATTCCCACCCTGTCAGCACAAGGGACAAAACCATTGAGAGTTTCACAGTAAAAATCATTATCTTGGCATCCTGTCTGTCCAAACCATCACACCCTCTAGTGATCTCACGTTCACCAGATCGGTCTCACATACTCCGTGATGAATTTTTGCCCAGATTCAGATCCATCAGTCAGTGAGGACGGAGGACTCGTTCCCACAATCACGGGAGCTACGTTCTCGTTCCATTAGAACCTACCCTTCTACAATTCTAGTACACGCCACTGCCCCTCTCGCTCGTACCGCGTTTACACGAATTTCATCGAAATCATCGCGGTTCCATCGCGGCCAAAACGCTGGCGACAGAAGCATCCCCCCATACCAGTCGCGACCGAAAAAAGCTCAAGACTCCGATGAAGTGAAGGGAGGGAAAAGAGGTGGGGCCGGGCCACTTACGCGACGACGACGACGTCGTCTGCGAAGGCCAGCCTCCGGTGGTACGCCGCGCTGTCCCCCGCCGCGCACGGGCTCGCCTGCCACCCCACAGAACACATACAACATCGCCGCCGTCAGCAGGTCACAGATCTGGGGACCGATGGAAGGCAGAGGGGAGAAAGCGGTTTGGGGGCGATCGAGGGATTCTCACAGAGACGACGGACGGGGCGGCGGGGCTCGCCGCCGGGTCGAGGTGCCGCAGCAGGACCCGCTGCCTGTCGATCGCCTTCTCCATTGCTCCTTCGCCTCTCTTGCCCGGCGACGGCGAGTCGAAATGCCCCGTGAGCCGCTTGCGGAGGGAATGGTTGATGCGGCGATGCTGCTCGCGTCGCTGGCCGGCGGGTGGTGGTTGGTGGGTGGGTAGGGTATTTGTAGCGGAGGAGGAGAAGATGGTGGTGGCGAGTGGAAATTGGGGATGGTTTTGCCACGAAGCTGGACCGGTGACCGCGGGTGGTCGGAGGCGGGATGCGCGTGGGAATTGCTTGCTACTCGCTGGCAGGTGGATCAGCCTCAGGTGTGGACGCGCCGTGGTCGTGGTCCTCGCCTGCGCCGCGCGAGCCAGTACCGTGACTTCGTGAGGACGGACCGGACGGACTGTGAGGTCTCCGATCAAGTTTCCGTTGCATTTACTCTTAAAGTTCCATCATCTTTTGTTGACCACTGTTTAGATTTTTAAAAATCGCACGTACGGCACCCTACACGGTTTTTTTTTAAAAAAAAACGTAAGGCAATTTAAGACAACATGAGCTCTAACGTACGCACGGGCTGTATATTGTTTGAGTGTGTATTATGTGAGAGTATATATAGAAGCATTTGACACCAGCATATTTAAAGACCGATCGGATGACGTTTTTCTCTAGTTTCGCCTCTGCCAACAAGAGAGAAGTGGCATACCTCTACTTTAGGCGGTTTGTTTTAGCTTTTCAGTTGATTTTTTCATCTTAAAAAAAAGTTAAAATCAGAAGCTCAAACAATCGAGGTTCTGAAAAATTTGCTTTCGAAAAGTTGAAAAGCAAGTTTATAATGAAATAAACTAAAAGTTAAAAAGTACATTATAAGTTGCTTTTCTAGCTTTTGATAGGCTAAAAAGCTAAAAATATATTAAAAAATCAACATTCAAATTTTATCAGTCAATCTTTTCAATTAGTCATCAACTACATTTTCTAAAAGTCCAAACAAATAAGCATGTAGACTCCAGACTCCTGCTTAGATGCTGACATCCGTTCGCACGAGGAGTTAAATAAAAAAAAATCTGGGTAGTCATCGAAATTAAGATAATCTTAAAAAATTGAGAGCGCACAATAAATACGGAGTAATAAAAAATATACTCCTAGATGAGAAAGATAGAGAGAGATTTCAACTCGCCACCCTCTTCTTCCACCCTACAAATGCTAAAGTGACTTGTTGAGACTTGCGATGCAGATCGGTGTATCCTGAGTTGGCATTTTGGCACTGCTCGTTTCAGATTTCTCAGTCATCTGAAATTGTTAGGCTGCGATGCACTAGACTTGCTACTACTAGCTGTGTCGAGTCACGATTATCACGTCCTTTCAATAAACAAAGAACCAAAACACCTTACATATGGCTCGCCACTGCTCGTGTTCTTTCTGGTACTTGGGGTGTTAAAAAAGGTTTAGCCCGTAGATTTTTTCACAAATTATTTTGAATTTTACTAAATTTTAGTTCAAAATAAATAGAAGTTCGGTCCGTGGAACGCAGAATGACATTTTAGAAGCTTTATTGACTTTGGGACGTAGTAATTGGAAAGCACAACAATCGGAAAAAAAAAACATAACACCCTTAGTAGAACTGAAGTGCACCCCCAGTCGTCAGTACACCAATCAATTCGTGCAGTAGATTAGCTGCAGCAGAATCTCAACAGCTTACTAAACTGACAAAATAAAGCGCCACACAACACCCTTGAGCTTACAGCAACGCGTAAAACATACAGCACACGCATACCCAGAGTTTTCGCACAAAAGATTGCACTACCTGCACTCCAGCAGCGGCAGAAGACAGCAAAGAATCACTGCAACTCGTGGCCTAACCTGCCCCCCTCTATGACCTCCGGAGCTTAACGTTGAGAGGCGTCTCCTTGTAGGTTGCGACTTTCTCCCTGGCCTGCCGGAGCGGCCTTCCAAGAGACGATCTTCGCAGGAACTGATGCCCAGGCCTCTCATTGTCTGAATCAATCTTGCAGCCGCCGATGGCGAGCTGAACGTCCTCTAACTCGAACGGGTCGGCCTTGCCTTCGCTTGGCTGTAGTATTCTCATGGACTTCCTGCAGAGACAGGTTAAACGATCTCAACAAACTTGGCTGGTGAAAGTGTTCGTTTGCTCAAATATTGACAGGAGTTTCGAGTCCTTTTGTTTACCGTCTCTGTGTTGTCTCCTTTGGGAGCGCCGGTTTCGTTCCTGACCCGGGTCCGAGAGCTGCAAAAACATTGGGAAATCATAACACGTCGTTTGGGCAAAATGACTAGTGGATCTTTTGGGGATTACATCTAGATCTTAGCATCCGTTTTCTGTTGCCGTTCCCAGGCCTCTGGATGCTTCCTCCTTTCGTTGCTTCTGAAGCTGGCTCTGGATCGACTACATTGCCATCCTTGGTGTGCGCAGCCCTGTCAGGGCCCAAATGCTGCCCAGTTTGGTTAGCCGTCTTCTCTTGTGGGTGCACAATGCGGCGCTTCATCATCTTCTTCGCATCCTATTGCAAGATAACACAAGGTTCAACCATCCACACAAGCATTCGACGAAGCATCTTGTATGTAGAGATCGAACTGATGACCAAATAATTAGTTGGTAGGCACCTCCAGTTCGGATGTTTTCGCTTTAAAGGAGGCTCTTGTGCACGCAAGTTCGTGCTGCAGCGTTTTGAGCTTCAGTAAAGAGAGAAGCAGAGGTTAATCAATAATCAGAAGCCCGCTGACATAGACGTCATGAAGAATCGAGTTGTTCTAAATATCCATGTTAGATCAAAGTGTATACTTACCCTGTTTCTTCCGAAATTAAGCTCCTGCAAAATGAGAAAACAAGCCGCAATTAAATTAGCCAAATAAAGAACATGCCTAGTTGCAATGGTTTCACTGAGAACTAAATAGTTCAAGCTTTCTTGCAAAAATTTTATTTGCAGACAAGAACATACCGCCACCATCTGGGAATTGGCCCGCGCAAGCTCCCAGTTGGCCAACCGCAGCTTCTGGATCTCGGTTCCGCTGAGCTCTATCATCTTGCTGCAGATACCAAAAAAATAAAGGAATCGAGTCAAAACCAAACTGCATATGCCAAGAACCCCAACTGAAACGAATAACCAGTGGAAGAGACTCACTTCCTCTCCTCGATTTGCGTCAAGAGATCCGCGTTCTCCTGCAACAGGATAGAAATTTGGGGGAAAACAAAAGAGTAGCTTTAGCCACACACGCTTGAATATTTAGCAAGAGATGGCAGCCACGGTGGCTCTGCAATCTTACCTTAACAAGCCGCGCGACGTCACCGTTCGTGCCCTTGGATTCTTCAGGCTCCTCTGCCGGAGCGCGGCTGCTCAGGTTGGTGATGTCGCAGAGCGTTTTCCTCCTTCCGCCGGTGGCGCATCTCGGCTTGGGCAGAGACCCCGGCGCGGCCGCCGCCTTCTTCTCTGGCGAGGGTTCGTGGACAAGGATGGCTTGCTGGGGCCCAAGGACGGCTGCCTCCATGATGGCTATCTGCCAATCTCAGCGAAGTGGTCCACGAATCTTGGAGCGAAGGAACGAGAGCTGCAAAGAGAGACAGAGGAGGGTAGTCGCAGCGAAAGATTGGGAGCTTCCAGGGCTTGGGATGTCGCGGCGGCGCTGGAGACGGAGCAGAGGAAGGGAGGAGCAACGGCTAGTTGTGGGACAACGGCTCTTTGAGGGGGAGCGTGGTTGCAAAGCGGTTTGGGTGTGGGATGAAGCGTTCAAACTGTAGGGCATCATTCGAATAAAAAAAAAGAATTTAGATTAATTTGATATATGCCATTACAATTTTATGAAATTTGAAATATGTCATTCGGATTCACGTGTTATTCACTTATAGAGCCTTATCTGTTATTAACACATCAATGGCATATTTGAATGTTTGCAAAATTATAATGCCATGTGTCAAATTCACCCGAAGAATTTTGAAGGATTTAATCCCTTAAGATAGAGAAAAAATTATCTAAAAACAAAGTAAAAAATAGATCAAGTCAACTAGTCCTAATTTTTAACCGACTAATTATTAAAAAAAAAGTAAAAACTTGATGAAGTCATTTGCCTATAGCGTGTGTAGATGTGTGCAATGGTACTCTCTCCATCTTTAAATTGTTGATACGTTTAACTTTTAGACATCATGTTTGATTATTTCTTATTTAATTTTTTTATAAATATAAAAAATAATAATGTTTAAAGCATCTTTTATGATAAAAACTAATTATAACAAAATTTTTATAATTTTTTAATAAGACAAAGAGTCAAATATAGCATCTAAAAGTCAAAAGTAAAAGAATATAGGGACGGATGTAGTATATGCGTGTGCATATTTATGTAATGGTATATTAGAAAAAAATCATGCATATGTATATACACATTCTATGTTACTACTCCCAAAAACTATCGTTTATTTTTTTTACTTTTAAAAATCATCTTTGATCATTTGTCTTATCCAAAAGTTTTACGAAAATTTTGTTTATTTTGTAAATTATTTTATTATTAGAAATATTTTGAATATGATTTATTTGTTTTTTATTTGTGTTATTTTTTAAATAAAATTAATGATCAATTGTGATTTCAAAAGTCAAAAAATAACATTTATTTTGAAATGGAGAGAGCAAGAAAAAAACAATTTTTGCATAGTTGCATGGGTATATATACTTAGCAAAGAAAGATGGCCTTCCTTCGGAGTGTTGTGATCTTTTTCCGATGTCTAGAGTGTAGATCCAAGAGTTTCGTGTCGGTAATAAATCTGTGGTTCGGAGGTGCTCAATACCTTCGGATCTGGTCGTCGGAGTCGTGGAAGACGATCCGGCCATCTGCCCTTTGTCGTTGCGGTCCTCTGCGTTAGGGCAGTGTCGGTCGGTGGAGAGGGCAGTGGCGTAGAAGTCACGGTGATGTCGTCGATCTCCCGGTGACGGTGGTCGTCGTGGCGGTGACGGCGGTGGTGTTTCTCGTCGGCACAGCGCTCCCTCACAGATCAGGTTTAGAGTTTGTTGGTGAGATGCGGCGGTACGGATGAACTTAGTTCTTGAGTCTCGGCCGGCCCCTCACCTTTATTTATTGTGGCGCTGGTGACAGAGGCCCACCAGTCATAATGGGCTGCGCGCCCTCGATCAAAGTGCGATTAGATTAAGTGTCCATTAAAACCGTTGAATTAAAATAAGTGAAGATCAATTTTTAACACGAATATCCACCAGACCCGTTGAGAAAGGCATGAGAATCATGAGATACCGTGCGCACGGACGTCGCCTTCTTTTACTGGGTCACGCGCCGCCGATTCTCAGGTGGTCCGCCGGCGGGTGCGAGCTGCAGAGACGTCGATCTGTGGCGCCGCCGAGGAGAACCGAGATGGAAGAGAAAGTTTCGGATTGTGGAATCCGCGCTTGCACGGAACGATTTCTTGCCACCGCGGTCGTCCGGGCCGAAGGGGGATTCCAGCAGAAAGTATGCCGTTGGATGAATGTCAAATGCATCAGTCAGAGTCACCGTCCCTGGCTCCCTGCTACTGTTAGCTGAAAAGGTTCCGAACTCCGAAGGGAATAGCGTTGTAACCATGACAGTGTTACCATGGCACTGTTTAAACTGGAAAGGTAAGCCCCTGCGGAATCCGCGGCTGCACGTTAGCGAGGTGAGGTTGTCCACCCAGGTTCACCGAGGTTTTAAAAATCGGGTTTGGGTGGGTTTTCAGTTTCGCTAGAAAATGTCAGTCGGCTAATCGGATTTGTTACAGTGTGTCAGATCAGTTTTTAACTGAAAATCGAATATAATATTATATCGAATCGGTCCGGTTTGATCGAAAAAAACGAAAATCAACTAATTTTCGCTGGTTTTTAAAACACTGTTGTCCACTCGTCCTCTCTTGGGTTGATGAAGCAGCAACCGTGGCAGCTTATTAACATGATTAGTATGCGGCGTAATATGTTGCTTTAAACGTTCGTCATATGTACAAACTGTGATTCACTGATGAACTCGAGTAGAGATGCAAGTTGTGTACCTCACGAGTTCATATATACTAGTTTATTTGCAAGTAATTTATAAATATCAATAAATTTTGAATTAAATTTGATTCTCATGAATACACACTTGCATACTTAAACGCAAGGGAGATGCAAACACATTAATCTTAAAGTTGTAAGCAAATCTCAAAAACAAAAGAATATATTTGACCAACTCATGCACATTCTGAACTCTGAAATCAGCAACCAAGAATCAGCGTCCTTGAGCAACAGAAAGTCACTGTGTTTGAATCTCGGACGGCAGTGGTAACTGAAACTGCAGCTAATGGACGCGGCCAGGGATGGATTATCCTTCGCAGTAAATGTCACTCATTGCTCGTTAATGTACAGTATTTATTGTAAAAGATAGTCACCCGGGTTATTCGTGCGTAGGAATAAGTCTACGGTGCACTTCACCTCGTAACTTTTAAAACCCATACTTAATCCTCTAAACTATTAAAAACCATCTAAATTATTCTCGACTGGTTTCAAAGATAGTTTTACTATTTATAGTCTCACATATCAGTTAGAGTAGATCTATTTCACTCTTCAACTGTCTAATTCACCTCCAAACTTTAAAAATCAGAATTTTAATCCCTAAAGTACTAAATTTTTTTTAAATAACTCTCTGAAATATTTTAGACTTTGAAGGTCATCTAGACAGTTTAAAATATTTTGAAGGTCAAAAGTCTAATTTTTAAAGTTTAAAATGTGAATCTTACCATTATTAATAGCTGAGGAGGTGAAATAGAGCTACTATTATTGACATATATAATACTATGACAAGTAAAATCTCTTGCTCGAAGGAGTAATTTAAATGGTTCTCAATAGTTTGAGATTTAAGTATCTGATTTTAAAATTGAGAGCTAAATTGCACCCACCCTCGTCATCTAGACTTTTCCCTTCGTGCGTAAAGGTCAGCACCGGCACAATGGCATGGTGAAATTTTTGCTTGCTTCTCAGACTATACTTTCTTTTGTTCCGGATATGAAGATAATGCGAGATCAGGATGAGAAATTGTTCATGCGCGGCCAAGAAATGGATCGCTTCCTTAAAAAATAAACGAGATAAATGAATCGTTTTCACACCCCCGGAGCAGGAAGAGAGCAAAGCAATCCTCGGCATTTCCCTAAACACCCATCCTGAACGCCAATGGCATTGCATCTTTTAACAAGCAAAGAAGCAATCACCCCCAGCCCAGGTGATTCCAAATCACCTCCTCCTCCTCTCTCTCCTCTTCCTTTCATTCTCTCTCTTCCCCTCACCACCCCAGTTCCTCCCTGCTCCGCTGAGTTCATTCACGCTTTTCCCCACCATTGGCGCCCCAATCCAAGCTCCAAATCCCAGGAGCTTGTCCCCAGGCTCCGAATCCATGTCCCAGCCGGCCTCACTCCGCTGCCACTCAACTGCATTGCTATAAAATCCACTGCATCTTCAGCCTAATCCGCCAAGAAACCATGGCCGGGGCGCCCCAATCGACCGGCATTGTCCTCTCACTCCTCCTGCTCGCGGCCGCCGCCGCAGCGTCGTCTCCCCCCTTCCTCAACTCCTCGCTCCCGGACCCTGCCGCCATCGTCGCCGACTTCCACAGGTACCTCTTCCTCCACAACAACGTGTTGTAGTAGATGCGCGGTGTTTCCAAGCTTCATGTGATTTATTTACTGAGTGGGAACGCGATGGGTTTGTGCAGCAAGTTGGCGACGTCGCGGCGGCGGATGCAGGAGGCTGGCGGCGGCGAGTGCATGACGGGCAACCCGATCGACGACTGCTGGCGCTGCGCGGGGACGGACTGGCGGCAGGACCGGCAGCGTCTGGCGGACTGCGGCATCGGGTTCGGGCGCAACGCGATGGGCGGCAAGGGCGGTCCTCTGTACGTGGTGACGGACTCGTCCGACCGCGACCCGGTGAACCCCGTCCCGGGCACGCTCCGTCACGCGGCCATCCAGGAGGGCCCTCTCTGGATCGTGTTCGCGGCGGACATGACCATCCGGCTGAACGAGGAGCTCCTGGTCAACAGCTTCAAGACCATCGACGGCCGCGGCGCGAACGTGCACATCGGCGCGGGCGGCGCGTGCATCACGCTGCAGTACGTGTCGAACGTGATCATCCACGGCGTGCACGTCCACGACTGCGTGCCGGCGGGCAACGCGAACGTGCGGTCGTCGCCGACGCACAGCGGGTGGCGGACGCGGTCGGACGGCGACGGCATCTCGCTGTTCGGCGCGCGGGACGTGTGGGTGGACCACTGCGCGCTGTGGCGGTGCGCGGACGGGCTGGTGGACGCCATCATGGGGTCCACGGCCATCACCGTGTCCAACAGCTACTTCGCGCGGCACAACGAGGTGATGCTGCTCGGCGCCAGCGACGCGTACCTCCCGGACTCCGCGATGCAGGTCACCATCGCGTTCAACCGGTTCGGCCCCGGGCTGGTGCAGCGGATGCCGCGGTGCCGGCGCGGGTACTTCCACATCGTGAACAACGACTACACGTCGTGGGAGATGTACGCCATCGGCGGCAGCGCCAGCCCCACCATCAACAGCCAGGGGAACCGGTACATCGCCCCCGCTAACCCCGACGCCAAGGAGGTCCGTTTCCCTTGCTTGCTTGTTTGTTCTTCGCGTTGGGTTTCGGTTGTTGCTGCTCTGTTCTTTCCTCTGTTCGGGGAATGTCTGGCGGCGCATCTTGTTACCTTTTCGAACCGGAAAACTCGCGTAATGTTTGGGGAACTGACTGGGTCATGTATTCTCATGTGAGGCGGGGCCGCCGCCGCGGCAGCATCCGAGGCACGTGCTCCGACCGCGCCCGTGCGTTCGTGTGGCGCGTTAGCGATTGTGTCGAACGCGACGGTTCGGTGCACACTCACAAACAGGGTGGTGACATTTTCCGCAGGTGACGAAGCGTGTGGACACGGCGGAGGGCCAGTGGTCGGGGTGGAACTGGCGCACGGAGGGGGACATGATGGTGAACGGCGCCTTCTTCGTGCCCTCCGGCGAGGGCCTGGAAGCCATCTACGAGAAGGCCACCAGCGTCGACCCCAAGTCGGCGGCGCTCGTCGACACGCTCACGCAGAACGCCGGCGTCCTCGGCGAGCCCAGGTACCCTTTCCCCGCTCCGCTCTCGTTCGCTTGTTTGTCCCGTTTCGCTCATCCGTTCCGCGCGCCGCATCGGCGTGTCTACTGTCTAGCGAGTCGCCAACCTGGCGCCCGTCCTGTGCCTGTGTTGGAAATATCTCAGACGCGGCCGTGCCTTTTTGGTTTGGCCTTTTGGGTCCGTCTTTCTAAACGCGCGGCGCCTTTGTTCGCTTCCTCCAACGGCCATCATCTGGTGCCGGACCATGCGCAGTTCGCGCGGTCGCGCCCGAGGAATTTCCGGCGGAGTTCACCTTCTGCTCGGATCGGAGCACCTTTGTCATGTAGACGTGCATCGGCAGTACGCTAGCCAGCTAACCGTGTGTCGTGGCTGTAGATCAGGCTGTATCCTTCTCTGACTGAAAGACTGATCAGAGTCTCAAGGGAAGTGAAGCTAGGCCATTTTGGTAGTAGCAGGAACCCCTAATAGTCTGAACTACTTACTGATCTGACAGTCACCAATCACATGGGTCGTTCGGTCGTTAGTTTAATGAAATAGTGGCGTCACCATGTTACTATAGTTGCTCTGAATCGTCCTGTCCGCCGCGAGTCCGTTCGCTCGCTCTCCTGCCCGCCTGCTAAAAGGAGCGAACGGAGACAAAAAGATCAGGAGCATGCGTGCGTCTCGAGCAGCGAGAACGAACCCCGGTCACTGCCTCACTGGTATAGTATGGGACCTGGGTGTGGACTGTGGACATTTGGGTCTGCTTCTCCACATGGGCGCCACTAATCCCTCATTTTGTCGCCGAATTCTGCGCCCTCGTCTTTGCGAATAAACAATCTTACGCTCAAGACCAACGCTCCGAATCCCGACGCATATCGCCCGTGTGAGCTGAACAAGCAGGACCCAGGAACTGCTACGTTCTGCTAAAGCCGTTGCATTATTCTTTCGAGCTCCGCGTACGTGAGCGAGGCGAGATACCCTTACCTTTTTCTGCGTTCTATTCCTAGATCTCAACAGTGCCCGGTGCCGGGACAACGAACTTCGGGGACGGATCCAACCAAAAGGCGGCCGGGTTTACGATGGAATTGTGCCGGTCGATCGAAATCGAAAACACCGTGCCCTTGTCCCGCCATCATGCCTGAAACCACGTTCGACGGAATCGAGTTCTGATTCCCGGAACAAGTCGCGGACATCCAGGCATCCAGCGACGGCGGTCGATCCCCGGGGCACTCGACTAACAGCGCGCGTTCAGGTTGCACGTCTCTCAGACCAAACCGCGTTTGCGCCGGGTAGATGTGGGTGACATGTTTCCACCGCTGGTACGAACGATAGCCACGTTCTTTAGGAGATGTGCTAGCTTATTGTTGGCTTAACCTTTTATTCCCCTCTTGGCAGAGAGAGCGCGGAATACACCGGTGTCAACTACGCCGGAGTGGGAACCGGCGGCGTCGGCGGCAGCGACGGATACGGCTATCTCGGGATGGTCTACGCCGGCGGTGGCAGCCGCGGATCGCTTCCGTCATTGACTGCTCTGGTTCTTCTTACCCTCGGCGCTCGCGGATGCTTGGGCTTGTTGTAACATGCATGTACTCGATCGAGATGCTTCATTATGTTTCGATTGGAAATGTAGAAGGGAAAGTAGAGAGGGGAACTAGGGAAAGGTAGTAACACTAGTAGGGCGCGAGATGCAGCAGTGATGGCGATGCCCGAAAGAAGTTGCACGTGGGTCTGGGAATATTGCAGCTACTGTAGTTCTTACAAAAAAAAAAGAATGAAATGAACTACATTCATTCTATATTCGCTAATTTTAACATGACATTTCAAGGGGAAATGACCAAATACAAGTTCAACAAATATACATTTCTAGGAGACAACCAAACTCAGAGCCTTATTTGTCATCGAAAGAATTTTATGGAGGATTGCAGCAGCAGTGGTTGCCAGCTCATAGTACAGTACCTTACAAGTCATTGAAAAAGATAGAGGTGTCGTATCTACTATCGTCTTTTAGTTTCATCCCTCACCTATCACTGTTCACTTTATGTAGTTATATTGTATCTGAAGTGTGTTGTTTATGACATCATATTTTGTTTACTATATTTGTTTTATATGATTAATATATTTCTTAGTAATATATATTCATAACTTTTTTAGTATTCTACATCAAAGAAATACTTTATGTTTGGGTCCCATGCTATCTAACTTTGACTATAATTTCTATAAATTTAATTAGCTTCAATAATATAAGAATCATGTATTTTGAAAATATCTATTTTGACAAATGTAATACCGATCAAAGTTAGATGGCAAAAAATCCAAATGTAAAATTTTCTAGGATAAGGGAGTAGTATTATGTTCATAATTTTAATGGCACAAATAGAACATAGTCACTTGTATACATAAATGGAAGTGGACTGCCCATAGTCAATACACATCAAAACCAGCTTATCTTGCTCAATTCCGGGGCATACAACACGTTTGATGTAGAAACTGTGTAGAGGGCGAAAGCAGAGGGGAAGCACAAGTTGTTTGCATGGTTGTTCATCCAACAAAAAATTCTCACAACTGACAAACTACTAAAAAGAAATTGGCCATGTAACCCCATATGTGCAATGCTGAGCAAGAAACAACGCTCCATCTATGTTTGAAGTGTCCATATGCAATACAGGTGTGGGAAAGTATCTTTAGGTGCTGTTCGGTTACTCCTGCCCTAAAGCTGGAATGGCATGGATTGAGGAGGATTCATTCCCTCACAAACTAGGTCAGGATTTAATCCTCCTTATTCCTCCCCATTCCTTCTCAAACCTGTGGTAATCGAACGGGCCCTTAGTTGGACTGGCAACCTCATCGGAACACCTGCGCCTAATTTATGCATGAATGGTGGAATTTGGACACAAATAAAGAATAAAGGTATATAAAGGCGGCTATCTTGATATACACAGCATGACACATATGGAATGAGTGTAATAGAAGAACTTTCACAAATACTATGAAGCAGCCAGTGGAGGTAGTCAAAATAATTAAAGAAGACATGTTTCTTAGGGCTAGAGCTTTTGGACATGCTCCCCCCCCCCCCCCCCNNNNCCCCCCCCCCTACCCTTTGTAATAGAGAATATTTCCATTCATATATACACAACACTATGTAAAACACTCCAAATTTCTTTTCCTACTTAATGAAAAAGCAGTGCTCCGATCTCTTGTTCTTTTTTTAAAAATATTGTGTCATGAAAAAATATAGAAAAAATGTTAAACTTATTCCTTTTTAACTCAGTTCGATATTAAATTCATGGTAGTGGCACGTAAATAGTGAAATTTAAACTTGATAGCAGACAGAGAACTTACATTTTTTTTTATGACTTGTAAAGTATCATGTTATCTTCCGATGATAAATAAGGAATTGTCTCAAAAATAGGCGTAGGATTTGAAGAAAACCCTCCCGCAACCCATATTGAAAATGTAGGAATTTGGAATCAGGTACCATGTTCCATCTTCCAAAATTCTTTGGTAACCAGTTCAACATGGATTCTAACTGTTGATTTTTTATGGACGTAGTGCGCAACAGCCTAAAAACACAGTCATGCTACATACAGCCACAATTCATTCAGCTACAATAGACCACAAATAACCGTAACCTTGAGAGTTTGCAACCCAGTCAGCTTTAACTCTCAATCAATTCTGATTACTCAGAGTACGCATGTTACACGGTGATTTATGAAAAACAAGAGCATCCTCAGCCTACAGCTACAGCTACAGCTTGCGCATTGATCCAAAGGTACTTTCCCCTGCCTATGTTTAACCAGAAGGTGGTGGAGGCACCGGCATCGACATTGGAGGTAGAGGCATTCGGGGTGGTGGCGGCGGCATCCATATATGTTGAGCTGGCATACTGGTAGGAGGTGGCGGTGGCCTTACCATACCAACTGGAGGGGGCATCATGTTTGGTTGTGGTGGCCTAACTGGAAGCCCATACTGGAGTTGCATGGGTGGTGGCATAGTTTGGGGAGGTGCAGGCCAAGCTGGCTGCCCATGCATCTGCATTGGAGCTGGGAATTGCCCAACAGGTACTGGTGGGGGTCGAATCTGTGGAATCTGCCCTGGAACTGAACCATTGCCAAAAGGTCGTGGCACAGGTGGAGCACCGCTTGGAAGAGGTTGAGACGGCGGGCCACTTGCAAACATCGTGTGTGGTCTATTCTTCTGTAATCCTGGGTTGCTTGCTGCCAGCAGCCGCTCTGTCAAAAGCAACATATTTAACATTATATGCAGGAAAGGAACTCTAGGAAAATGTTAAACACACTCCAGTGCAAGCCAATACAGTAAAAAGAGCAAAGATAACTCTATTAGAATTTTAGATGTAGACCAAACACTCTAGTATAGGCCAATATAGTGAAAACAGCAAAGATAACTTCACTGATATATATTTGATTGATATGAATATAGAATAGTGTCGATGCCTCAGCTACAGAAAGCAGCATTCTTAATATCTGATAAACTGTAAAACAAAATGGGAATCTTACACAATATCTATGCATTCATCTTTCAGCAATAAGGAAAGCTAACTTATAATTGAAAGCACAAAGAATGAAAACAAAGAAAAAATCCAAGAGGGAATCAAAAGAACACAATATTTCAGGTCAGACATGGATTCCTGGGAAATAATCCATTCTCCAAAAGTCTGTACCAAAAAATCATCCTGGTTGCATGCTCATTTACGTGACAAGAAGGCAATCAAACTACAGAAGCATTGCAAAGAGTTTGTGCATGCAGTGCAAATTGTGTCAGAATAGGGGTCCCTATGCATCACCGCTGGTGCCAAAGAGCTCAGGTGTTTAGTTGCTGGCAGTTTTGTTTAATGTAGAACTAGTAGGTTTTCATTATTTTTCTGTGTGGCGTGACTACTGATTTCAATTAGGAGTGTGGATGGGTGAAAGCTCTTCTATGCTTTACGTTAAAGTATAAATAACCCACTTCTGACCTAGAATGGAAACTCAACTTGGATAACAGCACCAATAAGACTTAAATTAAGAGCATAATAAAGCAAGGAAACCAATGGCAAGGGAAACAACTATGCCAAATAAAATTTCAAAAAATATTACCTGCAGGAGTGCCATGGCGCTCTCCTTTTGTATCTTTCTTGTACGCATAAGAGACCGTGATTGGTCGATTGCATAAATGCTAGTTGTTCATGGCCTAGGGGGAAAAAGAAAAATAGTAGTTGAACCAGATGCTATTATCCCCACAAGTGATGAAACAAAAAAAGTTATTGTGATTATAAAATTACCTCTATTGCCTGATCAGATGATTCAAATGATTCATAGCTCACAAACCTAAAACCAAGAGAATTTCCAGTTTCAGGGTCTCGCATTATTTTTAAGGAAAGAAAGGAAGATTCAGTGAGTGTACGTGACCTCTAGGCTCCAGAAAGTTAAATATATTATTTTTTACCCAGGATATCAGGTACAACCAGCAAGTTCATCTTAAGAACAAACATGCACGTGATGGTGTTATTACACAAAAATATTTATGTGCTGTACAGAAGGGTAATAATTTTACTTCACCCCATTTCCTGAGTCTCATGTAACAAATAAAACTATAATGTTGTCATATTTTGAACTTGACTAAATAGTGTCCTTTAAATGTCGGTCTGCAAGAAATAGTTGGACTATGATACTAGTATAGTGATACTAGCTTATTTTAAGCACAACTAACACTTTTGTTCACTTCTGGGTTTCATATATTACTACTGCCCACAAATTAAATACTGCTAAATCACTAAGCAGAAAATTATGCTGTTATGCATATTCCTAATCACATGTGCGGATAAAAAGCTTCTATGTTGTTACCTTAGGATTCGTCACGATCACCCCAAATGCACTGAAGGTATCATAGAGAAGCTTCTCATCAACGTCCTGATAAAAAGCATATCTGAAACTATTAGTTGCTGCTCAATGCAAAAAAAAGTGCAATTAACAGAAGTAGGCTTTGGTTTTTACCGGATCAAGATTACCAATAAATAGATTTGCTCTGACATCCAAGCCCTTCTTATCTTGGGAAGCCTGGAACAAGAATACATAATCATTTATGTTCAAATGACATTGACAAGCTAAAAACATTATTATTCAGAGTCATGTTGATTAAATACTGTAAAGGAACAAAACTTACCTTGTTTACTCTTATTGGCTTTCCGTACAGTTTGATCATGTTTAAAATCTTAATGGTCCACAGGAGCAAACAATTTAGATAAACGAATAACTGGAAGAAGGATGTGGGTACCACTGCTGGAGGAAATAGAAGGGAAGGTTTTGCCTTCACATGGCAATATACTTACATAATCTGCATCTTCCTCGCTCCTGAATTCTACAAATCCATATCCCTGATGTAAATTTGAAACTCTGTCTTTTGGGACATACACATTAACTAGAAATGAAAAAAGGAGGGAAAACTGTTAATCAAGCCAACAAGAATGCATGAACTTCAATTCAATCGTAGTTTAACTAGAGAAATCTCCACTTACCAACAGGACCTGCTTGAACAAACAACTCCCATAGTAGTTCTTCAGCAACGTATCAGACATTGGATAGAACACTTAGATTTAAGTTCAAATCTTACACAGAAACTATGTCTCAAAGATACTTTAAGGAAACAGCACAAGTTCCAGAATTCACTTCGCTGATATATATAAACTTACACAAGAAATAATGACGCAAAGAACATTGCAAGGGAACAACACTAGTTGTAGATTTAATTTCTCAATAGAAGGAATAGGATGAGCTGCAACAATCATTCTTATGTGCATACAAGGCATTATGGGCTCCACTAACTGGAAGGAGTGAAACCATGCTCCATATGTAACTGTTAATCATTCTATTCAATCACTGTGTATACTAAAACACCCAGTAAGAACTCAGCAATAGTTGAATCTGAAGGATGACTTACAAGAATCATATTCATTATTCATTTGGACATCACAAATAAGCAGTATATTTAGACAAAACTTAACGAAGAAATATAATTAACACTTCAACACAGAATCATACCACCTAAAAGTTAGCCCAATTTGGTCAACAGCTCTTCCATGGTAGTCACAGGAAATGGAGCAAACTCCCAGCTTTTAGGTTCACTGGTGCAATTCTGTGACCATGGGTGCACAACTGTACCAAAGAATAAAGAAGAGCAACAGCATTCCGACTCAGAGAGCAGTCAGAGCAGTGCAAACAACTAATCATGACTAACAAACTCCAAAACTGCAATGCGTACATCCTACCAACCGTCCGATGCTCACATCCAGCTACTGCCGCACGAAAGCTAATAACTTTTCCGTGGTACTGAGATCAAAATGGTTGAAAACAGGAGTAGCGTTAAGAGAAATGAGGGAGCGCGAGAGCGTGGACCCTAACCTGCGGATCGAGATTGCCGACGTATGTTGTGGCGTCCTGGTTGCGCTCAGCCGAGTGCTGCCCCAGAAGATTCGCGCCCACGCCCGGATCAATGCGCGTCGTCATGGCCGACTGGCTCCGATGGCGGCGGCGGAGAGCTCGGTAAGGTGACCGGCGCGGCGGACCGGCGTTGGAGAGGTTCAGTTGAGGTTCTCGGGCTGGGCCAGGCCCACTGGCCCAGCGCCTCCGAGAACCACCGGTGTGTCGAGGAAAATGCAGATCCAGACCGGACCATCGAAATGTCATTTGACCCAAGGAAGAGAATTGAGATTTTTCTGAGGAAAAATGGAATTAGAATGTGTTTCTCTTGATTACAATAACAAATTGATGGGTTTCACATCCTTCTAAAACCTTTCAAGTCAACAACTCAATGTGCTATTTTTCAATTTTTTTACCATTTGCAATTGTTATGCTCCATCCTATTTTCATTTGCTTTAAATATTAATCAGAGGGAATGTATAAGTTATTTATTCTTTTTATATATGAGCATCATTCATAAAATACTACTTAGATTTTAGTAGCACCAATTTTTTTGCGAGAAATAAATCATTTCTTGTTGCTATACAACAATATCAGACCTTATGAAATGTATATAAAATTTATCAAACATTAAATAATCCTTCTTTTTATTATTGTCGTTAAGACAAAAGTCACACATTATTTTTAGTTGCCGTTTAAAACGGTTAAAATTTTAGAAATGAAGGAGTATATTCATTAAAGAAATTGTACAACCTCGCTTGAAATTTTTTAAGTAGATCAATGATGTAGACCCCGTGACACAATCTGCCGACAAGCCAACTCGCTAAAACCGAGGCCGAGAAAAATTCTCAAAAATGAAGAGGAAAATTCTCTAAAAAAAAAAAAACCTTGAACATGAAAGCCAACTCACTCAAGCAAAACCCGCTACTTATAAGCCGCACGGCCCGCAACCTCTCCCTTAAACCCTAGACCCCGCCGCCTCCCGATATATACACGCGCAAACCCCTGAACCGCCTCTCCTCTTTCCCTTCGGCGCCCCGCTGCTGCCGGCCGCGCAGGGATGTCTCTCGACGGCAGCTTCTCGACGGCCGCGGCCCTCGCGCGCCTGCTGGCCAGGTGCCCCTCGCTCCGAACCGACCAGCGCGTGCTTGCGCTAGCCTCGGCCTCGACCGCAACCCCGGCCCGCGACGATATCGCCGCCGCGCTCGCCGAGCCGCTGCTCCACCCGCGCTACACCATCCCCGTGCTTGGCTGCTTCCTTCCCCTGGCGCGGAACCTGGTCGACCACGCCGTCGCGCTGCTCCGCTCCGCCGGGCCCGCCCTTCACGATGACAACGCCGCGCTGTGGGAGGAGGAGGCCGGGGAGGAGGACGTCCGTGTCGTCGAGTTCTACCTCTCTAGGGGCAGGGGTCTTCGGCTGCACGAGCACGCGTGCCGCGCACTCGCCCGCGCCCTCGACCTCGCCCCCTACCTGCTCAGGTACTGTGCTGGCCTCAAGCCTCGCCCTTTTAGTACGCAAATTTCACAATATTGAAACTCAGACCTGTACAATTAGCATGGCTACTTTGTTCTTCGGTGCAAAGACTTTCCATTTACTGCTTGGTGCTCTATCTACCACAATACTTTGCACGGTGATAGGCACTAAAAACATATTGAGGACCAATATGCTGTTACTGCTAGAATGTGCCATTTAATAATTTTAATTTAATGAATTAAGACCATGAAGAAGTTGAAATGTCCGAAGCCCTTTAACCAAGCTGTATTGATTTGCTGTATGTCTTTATACTGTGACCTGTGGGAACAAACACAACATGCATATTTAGCTCAAAATCACTGTATTTTCAGCTAGAAATTTATTCCCTGCTGAACTTAGCTATATGCTTTGGAACCTGCACATTGTAAGTCGCACTATTATAGTTGTTGCAGTAATTGACATCATTATTATGGCCAGCGGTAAGCTAATCAATCACAACCCAGATATTGGAGATTTTTCAATTCTTACCATCAAATACGTTAGCCTTTCAATCCTTACCACTCAATTCGTAAGCCTTTCAATCCTTACCACTAAATACGTTTTTCACTTCAAAACATATTTCTTTGAAATTTTAACATGCTTATTGTTTTATATTATGTTATTATATTGTGTAATAATGCATTATATTTATTATACTATTAGCATCACTTAAGATCAACTTTTGATTATTTTAACACAATATAAAACAGTGAAAATAATTAAAACTTTGAAGAAATGGTATGTTTTGAAGTGAAAAACGTATTTAGTGGTAAGGATTGAAAGGCTTATGAATTGAGTGGAAAGGATTAAAAGGTTAACGTGTTTGGTGGTAAGAATTGAAAATTCTCCAGATATTGTTGACAGCTTTTGGTATTTATTGAATTGTCTTCCATTTGCATACTGTATAAGTCAATGATTTTTTGTGCTATCTCCAAATGCAAACACGCTATAGAATTATCTTGCCACTATTACTTGCTGCAGATCTGTACTGAGCTACTTCAAGTTTTCCCCCGCACCATTCAAAAGGCTTCTATGCGAAGGTTTTTCATGGCAAATTCCTTCCAAGGTAATAGTTTTCATGTTTTGAATATATGATCAATCTTGTATATGATTCAAATAAATCTATGTCATAATTTTCCCATTTCCTGGTTATCACTTGGCTTTATTGTCTTGAATTGCACTTATGAGCAACCATCTTCAGACATTTTTATCTTATCATTGTTGTATGATTGGTGTTCTGCCCTTTCAGGAACTACATATGTTGCTTCATGCTGCAAGAGTATCATACCGGTTTCTAGAATTGGAACCCAGAGTATTTTGCGAACAATGGGACTGGTCTTGCTTTTTAAATCTTGTCTATAGTACTGCTGATTGTAGTTTAGCTGACAAATCACTTTATAGTGTTGGATTAGACTTACGATGGTGCACAATCCAAATAGTTCTGGTGGTTCTGAAAGCAAGTTATATGGGTGTTGAAAGTTTTGGTCTGGGAGCAGATGAAGCTTTTACATGTTTTCTGAGGTTAGTTCTTATTTTCCTTTTATTCTGCTATCATTATTATTTTTATATGCAGAGCTAAACAACTTTATAATAATAACTTGTTATGGTTTTAGATGGAAAGAGTTTTGCATGGACACTTCCATAGAGAAAGTCTCCTTGTATATTGGAAACGAAGATGGGAATTCTAAAAGTAGCGCAATTGGGCTTACTTCATTGGCTGAATGTTTGTCAGATTGGGCAGAGGTTGTAACAGGAAGAGAGAATAATGCGAGAAATTATTCATGGTATGTAGTTTCTTTGTTTTGCCCATGATTCCTTGTTTCTGTCTGTATTCGTGTTGCTTACACATGCTGTTTTTGAAATGTTTTCAGTCCATTTGTGCTTACTGATACATTGAAAAAGAGTTACGAGGTAGCACTGATGGCAGTTAGTCAGAAGTGGCCAATACTTATATATGGTCCTGTTGGTTCTGGGAAAACTACACTTATTAACAAGCTGGCACAGATTGCTGGAAGTCGAGGTAACTACAGATCTTGTAACCTCTTTTAGAAGATTAGTGTATCTAAATGGCATATATGAAATTTAGGGAGCCAGATGGACAAGAGAGTGCTCAAAGGGATATGTGGCATATTGTACCATTCTGTTTCATTTTTTTGTTTGCTGTTGCTTACTAGGTTCTGACGAGATTTTCTTCATAGATCAATGCCATATTCCCAAGTAGCATGCTTGGCTAGATTTCAGATTGGGCATTTACATCGCATACTCTATTTCTTTGTTCATGACTTGCAGCAGCCAATGAAAAAAAAAATCCAGATGATTAGTAGACGGTTAGTTGTTGTTGTTGTTGTTGTATTAGTAGACGGTTAGTTCACATCACAGTTTTAGTTGCCCCAGACAGGAGATTGTTGTTGTTGTCTGTGTGTGTGTTTGGGCGGGGGGGAGGGGGGTTCTGATCTTTATTTGAGTTCATGTCTAAGTAACATGAAGTCTACTGATATGGGTAGAAATTTAAAAATGGTTGCTAGGTGCATGGGGCCCATTGTTTGACTGTCAGTTAACACTCATCTAGTGTTCCTATTAGTTTTTCATAGCATTCTTGCAACACATACCCTTCCATGGGTAACAAACCAATATGTTATTCCTTCTTTCTCTGTTCCAATGTGGGCTTGATTGTGTTGGTGCCTTTTTGGAAATCACTTATGTCATCCCTAAAAACACTGTTAGGTTCCTACATATTTTCTGTATTAATCACTGATAACAATGTTGTTCTGCTATGAATATCTGTAGTTTTGTACTGAGTGCTATTACTTTTTGTGTATGCAGTACTTTTTATCCACATGGATGAACAAATGGATGGTAGGACTTTAATAGGAAGTTATGTTTGCACGGAGAAACCTGGTGAATTCAAGTGGGCTCCGGGTTCTCTTACACAGGTCTGTATGGGATTATTTTTACTAAATTATCCTGTGGAAATTTTTTTAATATATTAATCCTTTTTTCTTCTTGGTGAGTAGGCCATTGTCAAAGGATTTTGGATTGTGTTTGAAGACATAGACAAGGCACCCAGTGATGTGCAGTCAATCTTATTACCTTTATTGGAAGGTTCAAGCTCCTTCTCAGTTGGTCATGCAGAAGTAAGACTGTTTTCCATTTTGAATTTGACATAACTATAATGTACATAAAGTTGATTATCTATACATGTTTAGGGATTGTTTGTTCAAAACACAGATATGCGTATATAAATTTACGTGTCACTTACCTGGAAATTCTTGTAATGCAGGTTGTGGAAGTTTCTGAGAGTTTCCGTTTATTTGCTACCATCACCACATCAAAGAGTGATGTTTGTCATGCCCTGGAAGGTATGTTTATGTGTTGCCATAGCTGTTCTGCTTGCTATTAGAAAACAAAGAGAAATTGTTTGTGCTGTAGCTGTGCAGTCCAATATTGCATAATTGAGTAAGAGACTAAAGTTACTGGAACTGTTATACGCTTCCAATGTCTTGGAAGGTCTTGTGAGGGGGAAAGAGTGGCATTTCATTCTCATTTTTTATTTTTCCTCTTTTTAAACAGGGAGACTTACCTTTAGTACTTTGTGGAGAAAAGTGTTGGTGGAGGAACCTAATTGCAGGGACCTGGTTAATATAATTAAAGGGTGCTACCCAAGTTTGGAGCCTATCTCAGCCAAGCTTATAGGTAGATGAAATATCTCGTGTCATATTTTTGGTCGTGTAGTTGTTTAAATAACCTTCATGTGCCATGTAGAAATCTTTGAAAAGGTGAACACTCTGGTATCTAATCAATTTGGTGGCCTCAACTTAGCCAGAGGTTTATCTGGTGGTGTTCTGCACAGATTTTCGTTAAGGTGCATACTTATTACAGAATATTGCCTATTTTTTCTATGGGCATGGATGCTTCATCGTCTTCCATTACAGGGACCTGCTCAAATGGTGTAAAAGAATATTAGAAGCTGATCTCAACTTTGAAGGTTTCAGATTTGCATCTAGTAACTGCAAATTAATTTACCGTGAGGTTTTCCGTTGGTTCTCTCTTCTTTCAAATTTACTAGCATTTGAACTTTGACAATTACGATGGGCACAATGAATGGTGCATGTACTGGCACGGCAATGGCATCTTTTTTTTTTTTTTGCTCCTAAAACATTCTTCCAAGTTGTTGCAACCCTTTAGTTTAGTTTTCATTTATTGCCTCCTGCCTACCATTGCAAGTAAAAGTGACATATGTCCTAATATAGTTTAAACTTCAACGGTATTGGTTATTCTGTCTTTTCAGACATAGTCATTTCTCCTTTGGGAAGATATATGTGCTATAGTTCTTTATTCTCAAGTTTGGATTTAAGGTATTCTTTGTACACATTACAAAGACATTATGATACCATGAATTATTTTTTGATTTTTTATGTTGCTAGGGCCGATTCTTAGGAGCTGCTTAAAAGTATCTTTGCATAAGAATGTTACCAATTGTAAGTTGCAATTGCAAAACAGGTCTAAAAAAGTGAACCATTTTCAAAATTGGACTCATAAATGAGACCTGTTTTGCAATTGTCCCAAAATATAAAGTATGCTGATTGTTATATTCACATAAAAATAGTCTTGCTGTAATTGTAGAAGTACCTAGATATAAAATATATTATCCAGATTACAAGGGAGCAAAGACATGAGTTATGGTTGTCTTATTATTGTCATGGAGGAACAAGGGCTCAGGATAGACCCAGTGATAATTTTAGTAACTAACCACGTAAAAGCACGAGGTTTTCCAGATTCCTCAAGCATCTCTTTCTTTTGAAAATGCAGGCTGTTGATATTTTTTCTGCTTTGTTATCATCTCTGGACAAGAGGTTATATGTAGCTGGAGAAATTGCTAAAATACTTAGAGTTCCTGATCGAGAAGAAACTATGCAACCTACAACCAAACCCACTGTCCAGGCATGCATTTTATATTTTAAAACTTTTTTGTTCTCTATTTACTTGCTTACAATGTGATTAATGATTATCTATTTTGCACTTTAATACACAGGCTTGGGATACTAAGTTGCAAGTTGGTAGAGTTATATTGCATTGCAGCGACAATCCAGTTAATGAACATTGCTTTATTGCTACATACAACTTTGTTAAGCTTTCATTTGTTTCCTAACCATTGACTTCAAATATGTAGGCATTGATCCAGAAGGGTCCTTTTGCAAATATTCGGCGAGCATTAGAAGTTCTTGAGAGGGTTGCTGGCTCAATAAAGTTCAATGAACCTGTTCTTCTTGTCGGCGAAACTGGTACCGGGAAGACTACCACTGTGCAGAATCTTGCTGCCTGGCTTAAACAACCTTTGACAGTGGTGGTACGGTTCTCTTCATTAACTAAATGAGCACATGTATTTTGCCACCTGCAATAGTGATCATTGTCATTTGACTCATTTGTATGACTCTAATATAGATTGTTCCTACCCCTTCTCCATCACCTTATGATGTAACTTTGGGTTTTACTGCTTTCACCAGTCTCCACCTCCACTAGAATTTGGGCATAATGTTTTTTGAAATCACTCAACTGGATTATTCCTGAGTCCCATCTTCTTTTTGAAAGAGATTTTAATGGTTAAGAGTTTTTCTTTGCATGGTTTGAGTTTGCATGCTGTCCGAATGTTGATGTTTCTATCGTATGGCGCTTCTCTTTGAGTGATAAATATTCCAGAATATGCAGCGGCAAATTTGTAACTTACATATTTTTTCTTTGTGTAGTTATATGTTATTTATATGACACTAATGTTCTGTATGTTTCAGAACTTAAGCCAGCAAAGTGATATTTCTGATCTCCTTGGTGGATTTAAGCCTACAGATGCTCGATCAATATGCTTTCCTCTTTATATGGAGTTCAAAGGTCTTTTTTGTGGAAGTTTTCCTGGAAAGGTATATCCAGTGCTTGGTTGTCATGTACTGTCCAATACTAAAACATGCTTGACGAAATGTAAAAAAAATCTTGACCCAGCTTACTTTTTAGTGTTCATTTACTTAGAAGCTAGGGTTATATTTTCTGTTGAATTTGAAACTGAGCATTGTTTCTTTAGAAAAACTTCGGACGCAGCTGGTTCATCATAGTTTATGTTCCAACATTTTCGAAGCCTTCTGCTTTCTGGAACAGTGGTCCAAAGTTGAGAGCGCAGCTGAAGATATATTGAATTTTTTGGCCATAGATAAACTTATTTTTTTTTTCTAACTAGCCTAAGATTAAGCTACCCAACTTAAGACCATGAAGTTCTGTCATCTTGATATTTTTGTTGACTGAAAACTGTTCACTTGTTCAGGACAACGAAGCTGTTCTACACAAGTGTGACATGTATGTACTGCAAAAGAAATGGAAAAAACTATTACGTGCTTTGGCAAAATGGGTCGAGGAGGCTCAGAAGCTTATTGAAGGGAGCTCCAAGTCTTGCATTGGCTCAAAGAGAAAAAGATCCTTGCCGTCCCAAGTTGCTTCTGATTGGGACACCTTTTCATCCAAACTAAGTAGCGCTTGCAGTCAAATTGGTTCAGCAACTGGCATGTCATTTCAATTTGTAGAGGGTGCTTTTGTTACAGCTTTAAGAAGTGGGCACTGGATTTTGCTTGATGAGGTCAACCTTGCACCTCCAGAGACTCTTCAAAGAATTGGTGCTGTACTGGATGGAGAAAGGGGCACAATTTGCCTGGCTGAAAGGGGTGATGTCGATTACATTGAACGCCATCCTTGCTTCAGGATGTTTGCCTGCATGAATCCAGCAACTGATGCTGGGAAAAGAGAACTGCCATACACTTTTAGGAGCCGCTTTACTGAATACTTTGTTGACGATCTTATGGATGATGATGATCTACATATTTTTGTCAGTGAATATCTGGATGGCCTGAATGTTGCGAATGGAGTTATGGATGGTATTGTTCGGTTTTATAAAGTGGCGAAAAAGGAATCTGAGGAGAGGCTGCAGGATGGAGCTAATCAGAAGCCGCAGTTTAGTTTAAGATCTCTTTCTCGTGCATTAGGTTATATAAAAAACGCAGAGAAAAAATTTGGCTTTAGGAGAGCACTTTATGATGGATTCTGTATGTTCTTTCTTACAATGTTGGATGCTCCGAGTGCAAAAATCATCAAGAACTTAATAGCCTCAATTTTGTTGGATGGAAGAGAGCTGCCTAGCATTTCATTTGTTGACTACATTGAAAAGCCTTTGCAGTCAGATGGCTGTGAGGGTAATGAATTTTTGCAGAGCTATGTTTTGACTAAAAGTGTTACTGAACACATAATTAACCTCGCCCGTGCTGTTTATATTAAAAGATACCCTGTTCTTCTACAAGGACCAACATCAAGTGGCAAAACTAGTCTTGTGAGGTATCTTGCTGCAAAAACTGGCCATGAGTTTGTCCGAATCAACAATCATGAGCATACTGATCTTCAAGAGTATCTTGGTACTTATGTCACTGATAGTCATGGAAAGCTTCAGTTTCAGGAGGGTGCTCTGGTGAAGGCTGTACGAGAGGGGCATTGGATTGTGTTGGATGAGCTAAATCTTGCACCATCTGATGTCCTTGAAGCTTTAAACCGATTGTTAGATGATAACAGGGAGCTATTTGTACCAGAACTGCAAAAGACTATAGCTGCTCATCCGGATTTTATGCTTTTTGCTACACAGAATCCACCAATGCTTTATGGGGGACGTAAAATGCTATCTAGGGCATTCCGCAACCGTTTCATTGAAGTCCACGTTGATGAAATTCCAGAAGATGAGCTGGTCACTATTCTGGAGCAGCGGTGTAGAATTGCTCCCAGCTATGCCAAAAAAATGGTTCAAGTCATGAAAGTTCTGCAAACACACAGACAAAATAGTAGAGTTTTTGCTGGCAAACATGGGTTCATTACACCAAGGGATCTATTTCGTTGGGCCAATCGGTACAGTATATTTGAAGGCAAATCATATGAAGATCTTGCTAAAGATGGTTATTTACTTCTCGCAGAGAGGTTAAGGGATGACAATGAGAAAGTTGTTGTTCAAGATGCTTTGGAACGTAACCTACGTGTTAAACTCAATGTCGGGGAGCTATACAACTCGGTACTGTTCTTTCCAGGATATATTGTGAATATTTTGGAGTATAATTTTTATGCTGAAAACAAACTTTCAGAAATTCTAATTTTGTTGTATTGATAAATGCATGGTGCTGACACTGTTTGGGAAATGAGACACTAAAATTTTTAGCAATGCCAATTGTCAGACGCTACTTTCCCGTTCATTTTTATAAGTCATTCTAGGATTCAAATTTTGGTCCCCAATATTTTTCACTCACTTCCCATTAAACCTTTATCTCTTTCCAATAAATCTCTATCTCTCTTGTTGTTTTCGATGTACCATACTTTTTCACTTCTCCTTAATTCCCATGCCTAGAGCTAGAATTACTTATAAAAATGAACAGAGGGAGTACTTAGTACCCAGTGTAGAAGATATATCACAGTTTTTAGTTTTTGATATACACCGGAGGCTAGCTGGCTTGGATAATAGAAGAACCCTTCTAAGGTAGACCAAGTGCTGTTGGCCCACCTCTTAAGAGGTAAGACACGAATTCGATCTCAGTTGTTGATTAAAGCAGAAAATATAAAGAAACAAATTAATATCAGCCGACAATGTGTTCCTTGGTACCGTCACCTGGCAAAACTCGCTAATTACTTTACAAGTTGAATGATATAGTAATTCATAATTATTAGATAACTTTTACCTCCTAGGAGGTAAAAGAACAATTTAAGCCTCGAGATCAATGCAAATGGAAGGTCCATAATCATTTGGATCTATTTTAAAATCTGCCTAATAGAGTCCGTTAATATTTGTCTTTGCAGGAAGTCACCCGAGGAGATAACTTAACTCTTGACGCTATCAGACTAAGAGTTCAAGAATGCTTTGGAAAGTGAGTACCTTTGTATTTAATATGAAAGTGAGCTTCTCCTTTTAGTGATGAGAATATCTCTTCAATTTTTTCTTCAGTATCACATGGACAAAAAGTATGTGGAGGCTATACTTCCTTATTGAGCGTTGCTACAGATCACGTGAACCTGTCCTTCTTGTTGGTGAAACTGGTGGTGGGAAAACAACTGCTTGCCAGGTTCTAAGTGCTGTCCTTGGATTGAAGTTGCACATTTTGAACTGCCATCAGTATACTGAGACATCCGACTTCATTGGGGTATGTTTCCATCTCTGAATCTTGTCAATGAATACTTTTGGTTACCATTGTTATGCTTTAAATATGTTGCTTACTAGCATTATGATTGTAGGGCTTTTGTCCTGTACGTGATCGCTCAAGAATAGCACTAGAATTCAAACATCTTGTCACAAGGATCAAGCAGATGAAATTATTTTGTCATGTTGCAGGGAACATGGTATATTCTTTGGTTTTGGCTTGCAGTATTTTTACATAGCTTGTAAAGTGGCGTAACTGATTTTAATTATTTACAGCCACTTGAAACTGATATAGCTGGAGCTGATAGCGTCATGGGTCATCTCAATGAAATTCTTGAGAGATACAGAAAGGAGAAGCATCTCTTTCCAGAGGTGTCAACTCAAGACTTTGATGCCTTAGAGCAAAGTAAGTTGGATCTGATGCATCTCAAGAAGAAGTGGCAGGCAATTTTCCTTTGGCAGGATGGGCCACTTGTGCAAGCAATGAAGAATGGTGATCTTTTCCTTATTGATGAAATTTCTTTAGCTGATGACAGTGTACTCGAACGTTTGAACAGTGTTCTAGAACCTGAAAGGAAATTGGTACGTTTTTTCTTCAAATGTCATTTTTTTTGAACAGCCTGTTTTTTCTTGTGCAAACTATAGTAATATAACCTGCCCTGTTTTGTTATTGTATATCTTCTTTTGCTTTGTTCAATTGTTGTGGTGCCTTGTTTGATTATTATGCGTTGATATTGTGCTTTCTTGTCAAATTACGTTCTTGCTGGTTCATATATGTAGGGAACACTTACCTCATGAATCCTGGGATTATATTGTTCCATGCTTCTTGCTGTAAACCTGAAATTTATAGAGGATCCTCCATGATGGGTGTGTTACATAGTCTATACCACCTAATTTGTAAAATGGTTTACTTTTTCACATTAAAATTTCTCTTATTGCCCTCTTGTTATAAAGTCGGTACCTTCCTGCAGTAGTTTTAAAGTGCATATCTATTGATTTAACTTTTATACACTAGCAAGTAGTTTGATAGCTTGTTTGTCAAATGTTAAGCAGTTTGATCAAATCAAATTACTCCTTATATTTTTGGACACATGGAGTAATTCGTTTAGTTGCCTTCGTCTTTTTCCTTTTTTGTCTCCAGCTTGTGCATGTTGCTTTGTATTTAGCTTTAAGTTCTATACCATGAAAAGAAGGCAGCATTAAGTGGCCGCTTCCGCGCGCAAAAGCTCCAATTGGAAGGGTGCTGCTTCGCTTCGGGTTAGAAGCACGAGTTCAGCGGTGGCTGTGTACCAGGACACTACCAGAGGAGTCACCGCCACAGACCTGTCATGCTGCCCTGCTGCTATGCAGCCCCTGCTGGGGCCGCCGACTGCTTCAACATCACCGGATCTAAATGAGGGAGGAAGGGGGGGGGGGGGGGGGGGGGGGGGGGGGCGAGGCCTGCTGGAGCGCACATGTCAGCTCCAGCGCTGGCAGCAACATCCGGTGTCGTCTGCTCATGGTGGTGCCTAGGGCTGTGAGAAGCTGCCGTGGCAGGTGGAGGTAGGTTAGGGTCTGTGAAATTGGCTGGCTGATTCGTGGGCTGAGTGGGCTACAGAGGAGTGGGCAGCCAAATGCTTTGTTTGTTCCTTTTTCGCTTTTCTTTTTCTGTTTTATGCTAATTTCGTTGACAAATGTAATTAATACTTACCGCTTAGGCTTTCTTAAGCATGCCTAAGCACTAGGTGGTGGGTCACCGCACTCCCATCACCTAGCGCCTCTTTTCCTTGAGTTCTATAAACTTTGGAAATCAACATCTCTATGAGACTGAATGCTTTATCCATCTGAGCCATTGAAACTCTAGCATGAAAGTGCATACCAATTACAGACAAAATTTGTATGTGACATTGGAAGTATGTTTGATATTGTACCTATTAGAAAAATGTATCAGGTACCATCACTTTAATTGTTCCCTTCTGACTGTTAAAGTCCTCTATACCACTTTAATTGCTTGGTATTTAGCTTTAAGTTCTATATATTTATGCTGTATTGTTCTATACTGCTTAATTTTAAGGATTGCGTAGTTTCTGAACTGCCATATGTTTTAGGAATCTAGGGAATTACATAACTTGACAGTTAAAAAGAAACCACATGCTTTATGATTGTCACTGCTTAACTTCCAAGAAGTGAAGAAGTATGGCTTACAAATATGTACCGGTCACAGCTTAACTTTGGTTTCATTGGATTCTTGTTTTGTCACTTGTTATACCTTTTGTCTATCCCACCATACATTCACTCAACCATGCAATTAGTGCTTACTGATTCTGACTTTGATGAC
>BCLF01000017.1:3799101-3833924 GCA_001602275.1 Zoysia japonica
CCCCCCCCCCCCCCCCCCCCCCCCCCCCCCAAAAAAAACCTAAAGTTCTATCTATTGATACATTCATTTCCTATTGTTGTAGTCACTGGCCGAGAAAGGAGGTTCTGTGCTAGAGAAGATTGTAGCACATCCAAATTTCTTTATTCTCGCAACAATGAATCCAGGTGGTGATTATGGAAAGAAAGAGCTTTCTCCTGCATTGAGAAATCGATTCACAGAATTGTGGGTTCCTGCTGTTACTGATGTTGATGAACTCAAGACCATAACTTTAGGCCGGTTCACAAAACCCAAGCTCTCTTGCTATGGTGATTGCATTGTTAACTTCTGGAACTGGTTCAACCAATTGCACATTGGACGAAAGCTCACTATAAGGGACTTGCTCTCCTGGGTCTCCTTTATTGATGTGACTGAGCAAAATCTTGGGCCACAAGAATCTTTGATACATGGATTGTTTCTTATTTTACTTGACGGGCTTTCATTGGGAATGAACGTTACTAAAACTGATGCTACCAGATTGAGAAGTACATGCCTGTCAGTTCTCCTAAAGCTGCTGAATGAGGTTGAGGGAATAGTATTAGACCTTTCCTTAAATGATATAAGCAAATATGGCTGGGGTGACAGTATAAGAAAAGAAGATATGAATAATGATTATTTGGAAGATCACTTTGGCATTGCCCCATTTTATATTAGTAAAGGTCATTTTGCTTGTAAGAAGCTGGACTTTGAAATAATGGCACCAACTACAAGTAAGAATGTTATGCGAGTTTTGCGTGGTATGCAACTACCTAAACCTATTCTTCTGGAAGGTAGTCCTGGAGTTGGAAAAACAAGCTTAATTGTTGCACTGGCTGCCTTTTCCGGTCATGATGTTGTGCGGATAAACCTATCTGAGCAGACAGACATGATGGACCTCTTAGGTTCAGACCTGCCAGCTGAAGGTTCGAACGGAATGGAATTTTCCTGGTCTGATGGTATTCTTCTTCAGGCCTTAAAGAATGGAAGCTGGGTTCTGTTGGATGAGCTCAATCTTGCCCCACAGTCTGTTCTAGAAGGTCTGAACGCCATTTTGGACCATCGTGCTGAGGTTTTTATACCAGAGCTTGGTCAGACCTACAAATGTCCACCGTCCTTTCGTGTCTTTGCATGTCAGAATCCTTCTTCACAAGGAGGTGGACGTAAAGGCCTTCCCAAGTCCTTTCTGAATCGCTTCACCAAAGTTTATGTTGATGAGTTGTCAGAGGAAGATTATTTATTCATTTGCAAATCACGATATTCTCCATTAATACCTGAAAGTCTCCTTCGAAATCTTATTCGCTTTAATAACAGGCTTTATATGGATACCATGATACATAGGAAGTATGGTCAAGAAGGCTCTCCTTGGGAATTCAACCTCCGTGACATTATCAGGTCTTGTGAGATGATATCAGGCTCTCCTGATATTTCAAATGATGACTGCTTTTTAAATACTGTCTACCTGCAAAGAATGAGAACCGTGGTTGATCGGCGTGAAGTTGTAAGGCTTTTTGAAGAAATCTTTAAGAAAAAACCGAGTATTTATCAATCAAAAATACTTGATGTCAATCGACATTACTTGACAATTGGAAGCGCATCTATTTTAAGGAATAACTTCCAGCCATCTAAAGCGTTGAATTATCAACTCAACATATTTCCTGGTAGCCTTCATAGCCTTGAAGCTGTGATGCACTGCATTAATCAAGGTTGGTTATGCATTCTTGCTGGACAAAATTCATCCGGGAAAACCTCATTGATCCGTTTGCTTGCTCAGCTGTCTGGAAATACGTTAAACGAATTGAATATGTCATCTGCAACTGATGTCTCAGAATTGCTGGGATGCTTTGAGCAGTATAACTTCTTTAGGCACTATAAAGCAGTCATATCCCAAGTTGAGCACTATGTTGATGTATATTTCATACTGAGTATGGATATAAAATGGAAGAAGCTAATTCTTGAAAGGAAGGTTTTGCTCTCCAAATGGTTTGAATTTGTATCTGCAAAAAAGTACTCATCAGTTAGGACTTCAACAATTATTGAAATGAGTCGGAAATCATCTTTGCCATCGTTATGTTTAGTTGCTGAATTAGTTGAGCAGATAAAATGTGACCTGGAAATGTTTGACTTGCCTGTTTCATTGACAAAAGATGATTTGAGTAAAACATTGAAGTCCATCTACAACTTGCAGCAGAATGGATCTGCACACCAACCAGTCAAATTTGAATGGGTTGCTGGAGATTTGATTAAAGCCATTGAAAGTGGTGAATGGATCGTTTTGGACAACGCAAATTTTTGTAACCCTACTGTATGCTCTCTGATTCTCACTTCCTATGCCTTTTGTCCTGTTATTTACTTTTGCTAACCTTCACTATTTTGTGTACGCTCTTAGGTACTTGATAGGATAAATTCATTAGTTGAGCAAGAAAGGTCCATTGTGGTCAATGAATGTGGTCTTGTTGATGGGGTTCCTGTAATTCTGAATGCTCACCCTAGGTTTCGAATGTTTCTTACTGTCAATACAAAATATGGCGAAGTTTCAAGAGCCATGCGTAATAGGGGAGTGGAGGTTTTTCTGATGAACCAAGATTGGAATATGGATGGAGGCATCAGTGTGCTTGGTGATAGTGAGATGAAGGATGTGATAAGGTTTTTAATTTCTTCTGGCATACCAAGACTTGAACTGGTCTCATCAATGAGTGAAGCACACATGTATGCAAAAGCTGCTGGATTACATCTTGGTATAAACATTACCCTTGTTGAGGTCACACGATGGGTTCAACTGTTTCAACAACTTCTTCTCAAAGGGAATCAGTTTCTTTGGAGCCTTCATTTGAGTTGGGAACACACATACCTGCCTTCGTTGGGTCAGGTTAATGGATCTGACATTGTGGAGGAAGGAAAAGCTAGATTTTTGACTAATTTTGATGGATTTGATATTGTGGACGGGAAAAAATTTAGATTTTTGACTGATTTTGATTGTTCAACTGGTTTGCATTCTGGGTTTTCCTTGTCCTTGCCTGGTGGTTGGCCAGTTGAGCAAAAACTGAGGGACTTCATTTGGTATTCAAGAGAAACTTGCATCACAAGAAATTGTATGTATCTACAGTCATTGGGTGCCCAATATGCTGCTTATCAGATAAGCAGTTTGAAAGACAGTTCGTCTTTGTTGAGTTCTGCAAGTAACATCCACCCGTCTATTCTTCCCATATCAATCTTATGTGATTTGCAGTTCCCAACCTTTTCTGGTCGTTGTGTCAAACCCTTTATAAATCGGTCATTTGATTTAGATTTAGCTGATCTGATGCTTTTCTTTGCTGCAAATTGGGTAATGGAGCAATCTACAGAAAATGATCTTGAACTGTATACTACATGGTTCAAATGGTATCATTGCCTGGTCAAGCCTTATTGCAACTTCTTTGGGAGGTTCGGGTGTATTCTTAAGCAAGAAATGGAGCATCCGATTTGGCATAGCATTCTTGAGTGTTATAGGGAAATAGTTGCTTATCATAAGATTAGAACTCAGGATATTCCGTTGCTTTCAATGAAGTTGCTGGATATGTCTGGTTGTGACGCACTGAAATCTTGCAAGAAGCGGCTTCATAATTGTCTGAACTGGTTGAGTTTGCTGCGGCTTACATTGCAGCAATGGCAACTGGAGACAAACTATCCTGATCTTGGTGTCATTAAAGCTACTTTGTTACCAGCATTGAAGTCTCTGAGATGCTTGGAGGGCGAAGTACTTAAGATGGTTGTGAAATCTGGGAAATTGCTGGACATATATTCTCGTATACTTGATTATCACAGATCGGTTTGGAAGATGATGGTTTTATCTCAGTTTGAGGGCTTACCACTTGTTTGGAATCTTTTGAGGAAAGAAGTACTAAAGCTGCAGGTGAAATTCCCTGTAGAAATTGGTGTCTTTTTGGTATGTTTTCATCCTTCTATTTCTTTATGATTATAATTATGATACTGCTGAGTGGTTGCAAGATGACATCTCAACCGTGCAGATGGAAAGTGTCAATCTCAGCTGTCTCCAAGAATTAAATTTTCAGTATGTAAAGCCAACTTTGTGGGTTTATGGTGGTCATCCTCTTGTGCCATCATCTCGCGAGGTCTTCTTTAAATTACAAGAAATTTTGGCCTTCTGTGCTGGTGTGTGGCCAAGGAGGAACCTTTTGAGTGGACATCTAGATGGTATTTGTTAATTTTTCGTTGCTCAAATTTGTTAGTTGCCCCTTCAGTCCTCTTATTCTTGATGCTGGTTAGCAATTTGAGCTAACCAGTGTTAAAAATCGAAGGACGGAGAGATTATATCCAAGCCTATCATACATCATCATCAGAAATTAATTTCCTTGTATGACTTTCAGATAAGGAATTAACCAATGCAATGCTATCAACTAATCAGGATCTTAGGATCCTTGCAATGGAAGGTACTCCTTTCCTCCCCCAACTTTTTTTTTTGGTGATGGGGTGGAGACACTTTCTTAGTATCTCTTACAACAACACATAGTTAATAGACAAGAACTTGACTGTTTTCTTACAATTCTATTACCTTTTTATGGCTAGGTGTCTCTATGGTGTTTCTTGCTGCATCTAAGAGTGAGGAAGATGTTTCAACTATTGCCGCCCAGCTGGATGAAGTTCACAAGGTTTATCTTGAACCTCTGTGTGATATCTTTCTGATAATTATCGTAACTTTCTTATTATTGTATTGTATTTTCTTTAATTATGCAGAGGCTTGCTAGAAAGGTTGACTGTGAACGGAGCAATCTAGAATTATTGTTCAAGACTGCAACTATGGAAGTTAAGTTCTGCTGCACAACATTATCAGATACTATGAGTAACACTTACGGTATCAATGGCTGGTTAGTGAGTCTTCCCTTGCTCAACTTGAAGAGCTTAAATTTGGATACACTTTTACTGCAAGAGCTATCCAAATGTACACAAAAGGATTCTTCTAAAGCTCACGAGGTCCTTCTTCTTACTTTTTTGTTTACCAAATATCATACATCATTCTATTCCATAATTTTTTTTCTCTGCCAGTCTTGAATAAATTTGAGCATTAAACCATAAGAAATTACATGGATACTTTAGCGTATTCTCCATTTTTGTCAAGAAGGGGAATAAAAATTGTTAATGAACCCAAGATAGCATAAGAAAGAATGGCCAGAATTAGCATGGTAGTAATACTGGCAGTTAGATACTTACAATATAGGTGGATAGTAGGTAATGTTGAAGAGAGCAAAAACAGGTGAGGTCCAAAAAAAAAGTCATCAAATCTGCATGCATGTGTTACGCTTTGAAACATGACCGTAAAAACTATAGCCTTCTTTTCAGAATGGAGTAAAATTTTCCTTTTGCTGTATAGATAATTGCAAATTCTGAGTGCCTGCTTAAGTATGCTATGGATTACTCATTGGAGTCATCTTCAAGATCCCCTCTGGAGTATATTCAACATCAGATCATTTGGTGGATTCATCAGGCCTGGGGGACAGTTGATGATGGTAAGAAAGGTTATCTTTGTATATCATGACATACTTCATTTTGATTTTGTATTGGCATATAACTACAATTTGAAATTTTCATGCAGTGCATGTAAGAGTTGCTAGTGCAATTCTTGAAATGTGGTGCAACTATCATTATTCTCTATGGACTTACTGCTCTGGAAGCCCGAAGGTATGCCATGCTAAGCCATACGATGCAATTTGTAATTTTTGTTAAGACAGTCATGATTTTTTCCTCTTTGTTTTCAGGGTCTGTATTCAGTCACACATGATGAACCATGCGAACTGACACACCTGACAAAAATGGACGCTATCAATACTATTATGTATGTCTAGACATTTATCTCCATATATTATTATTATTAGAGTAAAATGTGCCGTAGATATCAAAGCTTGTGTGGTGGTTGTAATTTTATCAAATAACTTAAAATTTGAGCCAGTCAATAATCTTGTTGTGAGGGTGCAATAGGTCGCTATCCTGCCATTTGGGAGTAATGTTTTCAAGTCCCGTGGTCGTTCCCAAGGGCTGACCACGTGACTAATCATGATTAAGGTGATAGATAGTTCGAGTAATCAAGCAGTTTTTAAATGGAGCCGATGACAATCTAGGGGGTGGGGGGAGCCCGCAGCAATGTTTCTGAGGCGGTAGGGATTGTCGGCAGTGAAGACAAGATCCAAGGGGGGGGGGGTGGGAGCTGCGTACCTATACGGGGAGCAGAGCGTCGGCGGTAGGGATGGTGCGTCCGGCGTGGCACATGTTTTGGCAGTCTTCGGTGAGCACGGCACAGTGCAACATAGGCGGCAGCAGGAGTCAAGAGAGACTGGCGACAGTTGGCTTCGGGGCAGGTGGTGGCTAGAGTATTTAGTAACCTAGCAGGCCAAGTCTAGGAAGCCGAACAACAGCCCAGTAGCTCACCCACAGAAGCAGTCTGGCTGTTCAAAGCACCCAATTAATCATGATTAAGGTAGAACCAGGGGAGCTCTGCCAAACACTTTTTCAGAAGTGATTCTTGTCTGATTCTGTGAAGTGATTCTTTGAAATGAACTAAGGGGCTAGGAGCTGAAAAAAGTAGCTTTTCCTGATTCTGTGAAGTGATTCTCTGTCCTGATTCTAAGAGTTTATCATAGAGAATAAAAAAGAATCACTTTCAGCCACAGAATCACTTCACAGGAGAATCAGGAGTGAATGCAAAGAATCAGGTGCTGGAAGCTCTGCCAAAGGGGCTCGTAGCTCCTGATTCTCAAGCAGAATCAGGGGAGCTCAGCCAAACGCTGTTTTTTAGGAGAAGTGATTCTTGTCTGATTTTAAAAGGGCTGGGAGTTGGAAAAAGTAGCTTCTCCTGATTCTGTGAAGAGATTCTCTTTATTGATTCTAGGAGTTTATCCTAGAGAATCAAAGAGAATCTTTCAGCCAAAGAATCACTTCACAACAGAATCAGGAGCTGGAAGCTTTGCCAAAGGGGCCCTAAGAGATGATTAGTCAGATGACTGGACGGTCAGATGAGCTAATCATGTCGAGGGCTCTAGTCGACTGCTCCGGACTGACCATGCTTAAATCATGATTAATCGTGATTAGTTGGACGACTTGAAAACATTGTCTGAGACAAAGTCCACACGACACTCACTGGGCAAATGTCTTGAATACTAAGGCCTTCACTGCATTTATCAACCAGTTCTCTTTGTTTATTATTATGAACTAAATATAAGTTTTTTTTTCCATGGATCTCTTGACATAACACATAGATTGTTGTGTGCTTTTCCATTTAATATGTAATAGTCATGTCCTGATTGAACGCATTTTCACAAAAATAATAACCTAGTGAAATTTGCATGCCTGTCACGCCATGTTAGCAGTAGTCATGTTGATGTAGCCTTGATTGGCACAGTTATGACCGAATTGCACCCTTGATACACGATTACTGACATATATGCTCAAATATCAAGTTCTGCGACAAGATTGCACCCGCCATGCAAGTTTTGGTATCCATAGTGCATTTTACTCATTATTACTACTAGTGCATTTTACCCTCCTAGGCACATTCGATTGAAAACTCCTCTTTACTGGCTGTTGTATAATGCTTTATCTGCTTTGCCTTTATGGGCTACTGGTGGAAAGTGTCAGATTTTAAACTTTTTGGAAGATAATTATATAAACTTTTTATTTCCTGTCCCTTTATCTGCAGGCAACAAGATTTACGTGTGGTAGATTATCTAAAAAATTGTATAACACTCAGAATTTCATCTAGAAACCTCTGGGAAGGTGCCTATTTTGTTAGGAACTTAATCGGCAATCTCCATTCTGCTGCTGATTCCCTCTTTAAGCAGGTAGTGGTCAGTTTCAACTACTCTTTCAAAAACCTTGTTTTGATACATTCGTTCCTTGTAATCTGCTGTAGATTATATTTGTCCATAAGAAGCATTTCAAGAAAGATGACTACAATCAGTTAGAGGCCGTCCTTCTCCAACAGACAAAATGTTACCTAGAGGTTTGTGCGTCATCCTTCTGATATGCCAGGAAAATTTTCATGTATAACTTGTAAATTGGCACATACATACATTATTTAGCTGGCATGTATGAACTTATTTAATAGGCAATGAAACTGCTGATATATCTAGAGAACAATTTAGATGTGTAAAGCTTCTACTGTTGTTGAAATGTATTGATTCAACCAAGCATACTTTGGAACAATTCTTGTAAAGTTGTAAGGCAAGATTATATATAGAAATTATGGTGACCCCAAGTTCCTGTACAACAACAACAAAACCTTTTTTTTTTACTATGGTTTCTAGTTGAATGCCGAGCTTTTGTGCTTCATAGAGCATTGATGAACGAAATTACCACTACCAGTGAAAAAAACTTGATTGGTTTAGAAAGCTTGTTTGTTTACTTTCAATTTTTAATTTTTGGTTACCGTCAAATACACTTTATTAAGGGCTCACTGATAATGGTTAAATCGAGCATAATTAATACTGGGAAAAAATGTTGAAAACTGAGTCTGCATGGGATGAAATACTAGAATAATTTGTACATAGGAAATTAAAATACACTTGCATTATTGTGCTATGTAGTCTGTAATAAATACCTGCACAGATGGGAGACTAGTTGGTTCAGTGGAATGCAACATTCTTCTTGTGTGGCTTTGTTGTTGTTGGATGTAATATATAGTTTCACGACAATTGATGGACTTCACGATATTCCTCATTTTCCGTAATCTTCTCTGTGTGTCAATGCAAACTGACAACTATAGTAAATCTTTTTGAACACAAATTCCTTTTCGGTGTTTTTATTTTTTTTCATAACATGCAGAAGGAGGATCTAGAATCTGCTTGTGCACTTTTATCATCTTCAACTCATGAAGTATTGGCTTCACTCTCAGGATCAGATAAACTTGTAGAGTCCTTGCTGATGGATCTGTATTCACCCCACTCTCGTGGTATTCTCTTCTAATTCACAGAAATGAATTGTCTTCAAGCATAGAGTAGGGACCTTGTTGGTACAATATCTTGGATGGACCCGATGGGAGTTTTTTTTTGTTTATTTAATAATGTTCAATGCAGATGTCATTTAATCATTTATTGATGCCATTTTTAAAATAAGTAAACACGTAGCCATTGGATATCCTGAATGATTAATATGGACATTTAGACATAGAATACAATATTTGATGTATACATTTTAACTACCATTTGGGTTATGCAGACTCTTTATTTCATACTGGGGCAGCCTGGTTCCATCTTGGAGAGTTGCGCTTCCGGTTATTGTTGAGCTCATACAGTCCTGATCCTGCATTTGAATCTGCTTATAAGCATTCTCGTATTCGTGAAAAGATTTCACTCATAGAGCTTGAGGGAAAGGTATGTAGTAATGAGCAAAAATAAGAATTGAGTTCTCTGTGGCCTATACAATTAATTGGGCTATGTGGTATAATTTAATGAATTATCTTATGTAATCTAGAAGATCCCAGTTGTGTTGACGTTCCTACTGCTTGTCAATTGCTTAGTACCGAGTGATATTCTGTAACACATCAAGAAGCCTGCTGGCCTTTGCGGAGAAAGTGAAAAAAAAGTTTTTTTTTGTGCTACAGGTTCGTCGTGATTGCGAAGAATTGGCTGGCTTCACTTCTTCTGAAGATAAAAATCAGAAGTTATTGCACAAACTTAAAGCCAAAGAGAAAGACATCCGAGCCAAGGTTCCACATTCCTATAATATATCCATTCACTGTGCTTGATGCTTGTCTTTTAGGTTTTTGCAGTTTTCTGTGTTATATTTATTAAAATCAATGAGCTTCTTAGTGGATATATTTGTCTGTTAGGTTTTGGCAGTTTTCTCTTGCCACTACAATGTCTCTAAATGAAGCCCCCTTTTTTTCTAAAACAAAGAATTTTTAGTTCCACTCTTGGTTTTTGAAACATTTAGTAAGTAGTGATAATTTATGTATCTTCCCTTGTTATATGGTTGCTCTGGTCATGTTGGTGGTGCTGGAAGTTTGTATTGCTGGTTGATGGGAGTTTATCTTCTGAAAAACTGTTAACCAAAGAGAATTTTTTTGCTTATTTAATGGTGTTTTATCATGCTATTATACAATCTAGGGTGCACTTTACACATGCTTACAGTTCGGCTGGTGCAATCTGTTACCTCATTTGAAATTTGCAGGTTGTATTTCGACCTCAACAATCTAAGCATAAGAGTCTTGTTGCTGCATGCTTTGAGTTCGAAGAATGGCTGACTGATGGCAAGGACTTGATAGACAACTTGAATTGCAAAGGAGTTGAGCAACAAGAAGCTGAGAGAGTGTGCAATTGGCAGGTGAGATTTGTGGCACTGATTTTGGTATCTTCTTCTTGTAGTTGTAGCTAGAGCCTATTTACGTAGGATCATTTATCCTTGTCCTCACAAACTTAAGATATAATAATGGTCCTCCAAATATTTGCGGCAGATAACATCCATGAACTTTATCAAGAGACTGACTGAAGAGTATGGGGAATATGTTGATTTGATTCAACCAATTCAAATTGCTGTATATGAAATGAAACTTGGCTTAGCAATTGCTCTAGCTGGTTCTGTTCAGAGTGTGTATTTGAAGAAGATTAATGAAGATGATATTGAGAAAGTTCTGGTACATGTGTTTTTATTTAATTCATTCTACAGGATCCCTCCATGATTTAAATATGTACATATTTAGAAGCATACTATCTATTATTAAACAAGGGCGGTAATTTGTTGAGTTTAATGCTGTCATTTTACAACACTTCTGTACTTATCAAACAATAGTTCATAATATATTGATTTCAGTGCTATACCATTAAAATTTTTGTGTAGCCTTTTTAAAGAAACAAATAAGAAATATCATGCCCTTGGCTATTCTAATTGATTTATGAATTCTGATGGTGCTACTTCTGTGCATTTTATTTTCTGCAGGATACAGTTTATGCTTTTATGCAGTTTCCCTCTGGTTCTGTCACTGGCAGGATTGTTAGGGACAGAGCAGAGCTAATAAATTATGAAATCGGTGATGATCAGCCAGCGCAATACAGTAATTTTGATGCTGTAGATATATTGAAGAAGCTTGCTGCTTTGTCAAGTCAGTTGAATGTTGGCAAAATGGCAGATAAATTGGTAAGCACATGGAGTTTTCTCCTTTTCTCTTGATTTTCCTGCAGCTTCACTAATCAGTGCGTTATGGTCTTTTTCATACTATTACGTGTACTAATTGCAGAAGTCCCATTCTGAGATGCTAATTTCAATACATCATATTTCGTTAGTAAAAACAACGTATTGTGTCAGCTGTTCCCTTATCATGGATAAAGCATCATATCAGGTATGGAATTTGAGCCATTGTTATCATAAATTTTAAGCCCTAGGCATGTTGGGTCTCTTAACTGTTTTCTCTTTTCAGTCCTTGAAGGATACCTTTGATAATTTTACAAGCATCTGGGTCGACATGAAATCTCGTTTGAGAGCTAAGGAAAATGAGGATTCTCAGTATTATAGGTTCAGATCTCGAATTATCGATATACAAGACATTTTTAAGGAAGGTGTGCTGTCACTTTTGGATATGGGTACAGAAGGCAATGATATATTGGACAATGAAGAAAAACTAGAGCATGAATTTTTCAGAATTATGGTATCCCTACATGTTTGGTTCTTTCTTATGGATGTTATCATACTATACATATTGATGTTAAACTATCTTTCACTTCAGCCCCCGCGCATATATATATGATTTTGACAATCTTATTTATATTAGGAGAGAATGGAGGAGGATGATGTTGTTGGAGACATTTGGGATCTCATACCAGAATCTACTCTGGAATGTATTGTAACTACACACAACCAATTATTTGGGTCCCCAGATCTTTTTGAGAAGGTGTGTTAATTCATTAGAAAAATGTTGCCCCCTTTAAAATTCATTGTTGCTTCCAACATAATGTAATTCTAATTGATGCGTTTTTTTATGTTTGCTGGGTTTAATAGTTCTATGCGTTCTATGCTTCCTGGCATTTTGTAATCCTTGTGTCCGAAATAATTGATAATTACATATGATAATTTAATTGGTGCATCATTTTATGTTTTCCGGGATTGAGAATAGTTTGATGCATTATATGCCTCCTTGCATTTTGTATCTCATTGTATTTAGGAGATAAGAGTTGAAGAGTAAGGAAGTACCATATAATCCATGTGTTACTGTGCATATTATCATTCCTAAATAATAATTTTCTTGATTGATTTCTTTCAGCCAAACAAATGCCAAATCAGTGATGCACAGAAAATTCAGTATTTCATAAAATCATATGAGCTAGGAACAAGAGTACTGAAAGGTAAATATTATGCGGCATATTACTTCGAATGGTGCTTTGTGGAGAGCGTGTCTTACTTGGCATTAATATTTTTCAGGCATGCCAGAATTAACATGCTCTACACTTGATGAGAAACTCATGCCTGAGCATCTTTTTCGCGTTTGTCTGGAATATCAACAAACTTGTGCACCTTTTCCAGATTGCAGTTCTTATAATGCTTACAAGGTATAACATTATTCGGATTGTGCTGTAATGTTCATTGGTTCCTTTTGATATATTTATACTTTTCTTATTGCAGGACCCAAATCCTTCTGTGTGCTTCAAAATGGTTGAGCCAGTAACAGCACTTCAAGAAAAAGTTAGATACTACTTAGATGACTGGCCCGATCATCCAGGTCTTCTGAAAATATTAGACATAACTACTTCCCTTCTAGCAATGCCTCTGTGCACATCACTTTCGAAGGTCTGTTATCAACAAATAAATGTCTCCGTGATACAAACATGCTTCCATTTACTAAATTGTCCCTTCGTTTGGTTACTTCTTTAAGGCCTTGCTCGGATTGCAACTGCTAGCTAGGAAAGCTCAAACATTGCAGGAGAATGACTCCAAATTTGTTCTAAAAGGTAATGCTGAATCTCCAGTAACCTTTTAATGTACTTTCAAGGAAAAAAGGCATATATTGCATGATATAGTTTGCATTTCAGAGTAAATTATTGGCTGTGTACTGTCTGTTTAATAATACTTGAATGGCTTCACTGTCTATTACTAGCGCTTAAATAGTTTCTCGGCTATTTTTCTTTCTTGGAATTATATATTTATTTTTCATTTATGGTGCTGACTGGTGACATATATACCATCTCAAAATAAGTCTGACAAAACTGTAAAATAATGTTCTATCATCTTATTTTCCATCTTGCAGATCATCTGGCACCTATATTGTTGCTTGTATATTCATGGCAAAGGACTGAATTAGATTGTTGGCCTATGCTGCTCGAGGAGGTCCAGGCAAAGTATGAGGCGAATGCTGTAAAGGTGAGTTTTTATAATTAATATGCTTGTTGTTTTTATTATTCCGTTGCCTTTTTCTTTGCTCACAGGATTTTTTGCAGCTATGGTTTCCATTGCGGGCATTACTGACTCAGACTTGTGGCATTTCAACGGATGAGGATTTATCTTTTATCAAAAGGTATGCACATTTTTCTGCTCTTTGTTCCAGCTGTGTATATGTTTCTAATGCGAATCTGATCCTATATTCAGTGTTGAGGAATTTATTCAAACATCAAATCTTGGAGAATTCAAGAGACGCTTGCATCTTCTCCTTGCCTTCCATGGTGAGATTTCTGGTGGTATTTCTGTGGGTGCTTATTTAAGGTGAGGTTAATACTTTGTTCTCATCTACTGTGTTTGCTTGATTTCGACTGCTAGTTCAGAACTGTTGATATCACGTTACTTTTTTTTGCTTGAGTGTAATGTCACTTTTTTATTTTGTAGTTAATTTTTCTCATGCTGAAAATAAATGGTTAGTTATAAAATATACAGTATTTCTAACTTTTTTTTGTGCATGACAGTTCATCAGTGGGGAAGATCCAGAATATCATATACAATGTGTTTGGCTACTACATGCAGTTCCTGCCATTGTAAGTTGCCCTGTAATCTAGTCGAAGTATTTCTCTGGGTACCATCTCCATGATTTTGATAGAGTTTTTACAAATCTAGTGTTCTTGGCCATATTGAGTCTGGTAAAGCAACCATTGAGAAGGAGTTGAAGGATCATGTTAAGCTTTACCGCTGGGAACAAGAACCATATAGTATATCTTCAATTGAAAATTTCAAGAAGACAAGGCAAAAGATATTTAAGCTCCTGCAACGGTTTAATGTATGTCAACTGATTACTTGTTTTCACCTTTTTTCTGATTATGATTAATTTATTTGTAAGCATGGCAAGTGCATTTGCTACAAAATTCATTACTGTTGCTGTAAGAACATTAGCTTTTCCTTGTTGAATTATAGGTACATCTGTCTCTATCAACTAACCCCTTTAAAAAGAAGCTACTCTCTGAAGATATTATACCTCTGATGTGCAATAACTTGCTTTTTTATAGGATATTTTACAAAAACCTATCATGGTTCTACTGGATGAAGAAGCCAAAACAAGGAAAGTTCCATGTTGGCTTGATCCTCAGGGACCTGAATCTCAGTTTCCTGTTGATACTGAAAAATTTAACAAGAGGTAGCTTTTTGCAGTCCATCAGATTTGGGTTGTTAATTCTTAATGGTCAAGCCTATATTTATGTAATTTTCTCCCTTTGCCAGGTATTTGTGGTACAGCAATTGGTCAAGTCAGACATCTTTATCATTACAAAAAAATCTGTGTACAACTGCTTCTGCCATTGGAGTTCCTTCTGTGAAAGGTCCTACCCACCGCACCACCTCCCATTTGCCCCCCCCCCTCTCTCAAGATTTGATTCTGATTTGGTGCAAATTATTTTTATTGACAGAATATGAGGATGTTGTTGTACAAAATGTGAACTGTGGACAGGATGAATCTGAGCTCAATGATAGATTGAGATTCTTTTGGGCCGCACTTGGGGGCATTTGTGGGGCAGCTAATTTTTCTAATACGTTGAAATATGGGAAAAAGAACCAGAAGAAAACTGCTCTATCCAATCTGTTCAAAACTCTCGAGGAATGTGGTCTATCAAAACACAGGCCAATCGGTCATGAGGTACTTTTGTGCCATCAAATTGCATCCTTCCTTTTGCTGTACTCCTGTAACGAAAAGGGTTTTTTATATACTGTGATTATTTTCTTAACTTATAGTGCGGAGATGAGTTGGCTGCGCTAACTCCATTCTTGGAGAATTCATACGATGCAGTACACTTGCTGCAGCAACAGTGTTCGCAGAAGTCCTTAGAAGATAATAGCATTGTTCATTCAACACTTTTGAGCACAGATAACTGGAAGTATGTGAACCAGCAATTCTTCAAATGTTTGGGAATGATGCAACAACTTCGACAAGTTTCTTTCAAATTTAACAAAGATCTAGGTTTAGAGGAGGTCAGTTCTATTGTATTAAAGAAATGCTTTTTTATATTTTGACACTACTGCCTACAGGTGAAGCATATATCATTGTCCTACTTATCCTTTGAGCTACATGCAGGTTAACAGGGCCACATCTTTTATGAATCATCTGTTGACTATATTGTCTGAACAAAGGCATCATGCTTATACTCTATTTACTCAGCTCAGCAAGCTTCGGCATATTATTTTCTTGTTAGGTCCTGCAGGTACTTCTCCACTGCTCTATATTTTTTTTAAGACTTGAAAATGTAATAGCGAACTTATACAATATCCTTTATAGGAGGGAGTAAATCTCTATCATCATATCAAAATATGCTGCTAAACTCTATGTGGGAGCAAAAGGTAGGGCTCTCTCCCATGCTTCATGTACAATTACTTTCTCCTTCGCTTTTAATATATTCTACTGCAGCAGGGGCTTCCCTTGCTGTGTATATTTTAAAAAACGATTTCCAAGATTTATGAGCTTGCAATTTCTGTACAATTTTTGCTGTTTTATGCACTTTTTTTTGGCAATATGCTTGCTAATCCATCTTTTTCCTCATTTTTGTTCAGAATTTGTTTGATAGCGTACTGGTTATGACCACGGACACCAACTTGCTGCTCAGAAGCTTCAAGGACTGTCATTATACTTCTTGTGACAACTTAAAAAAAGAACTAGCTGCTATGTCAAATTTTCTTGGAAAGTTCATTCCAAGATTTGCGCAGTCTAAGGTAACATCTTGCCTTCCATTTTTCTCATGTAGATTTTACTTATCTTGGCTTGTCTTATGTATTCTTAACAGATATGTTTGTAATAACATTTTTTGCAGGATTTATTGGATAACTACTTAATCGGATCCAATAATTTATTTGCTGGTGCACATAAGAATATGCCTCTTGCAACAATGGATATGGAACGACTTGTTGCTGAGAATTGGCAGCTCATAGATTCGCTAAGAGAAGATATGCGGGGTCTGTGCGACCAGGATATTTCAATGAGATCTGTTAAGAAAATTCTTCTCTCCCGTTTGGAAGAATTGCTGGAGAAGGTTTGTAATATTTTTTGTAGATGAATGATAAAATGCTCAAATATAGATCATTGAGAACTTTATTTAATGCAGTACATATGCTTGAGTTTATGCACACGCGCACATTTTCTGTACTCTGTCATGTAATGAGAACTAAGTAGGGATTGACGAAAAAACAAGAAACTATTTCCCTGTGTATGTGTGTGTGTGGAAAAAAAAGTTGGGGGGGGGGGGGAGATTCGATCAAACGTGTTACGAGGCAATTCGGTGCACCTATGGCATGTTTAGGGTTGCAAATTGTGTCCGTGGGTGCTTTTAGGTGTGATTGGGCACCAAGTGGCATGGTTAGAAGAAGACTGGTACTGTGGTAGGGTTGTTACGCCTGCAGTTGGAAAATTTGTGATTGGGCAGGCAGGAAACAAAAGCAGGAGAGGTGAGCGCTTCAGATCATTATAAATAGTTTCTTATGTGGAGTGAGGCGAGGCCATTAGCATTTGAACTGCAGTCATCCGAAGTGCAACATGTTTATGGTATGCAATGAACGTGAGCAGCCTTAGCTCTGGGATAAGGAGACTTAGGGTACCACATGCTTAAGCAACATCTGGATTTGTGAGGGTGGGGCTCAATGCAGCATCCATTTAGGCTGCAGCAATGCAGATTGGTCGTCCAAGCAATTTTGGAACCAATTTAGAGGAGATGGAGAGCTCAACCTTGTAATGGATGGGGAGGGGAATGGTGAAAAAGAAAGGAATTTTGTGGAAAAAGAAAAGAGTCCTGGACAGTTGGTGTTTAAAGGTATTGCTGCTGGTGGCAAATAAACCTTAAGTTCCTTCCCTCTGTTTTTGGCAGATGGTGCTTCTCTTTTTTCTTGGCTACTATGCATAATTTACTCGTCGAAATACTGCATTTTACTTGTTTATTTAACTGGGTATTCCTTTGTATTCTGTGGATTTTTTTCCCTTAAATTCACCTGCAGTTCTTGTGTGCTTAAGTAAGTTTCACTGCTGTAGGGCAAGGTGGCAATTGGGAACTCTAAAGAAATTGATGAAGACAGTCATAGACCATGCTATAGTGTCCTAGAAAGACTTGAAGCTTCATATGCAGGAATTTTGGAGGAAACTTTCCTTCTAGTTATTGGCGTTGTAGGAAAGCTAAGTGATATTGCAACATCCAATACTGGAGATGTAGTTCCATCAGTGGGGACTATTACATCATGGAAGGATATTTTGCAGTCATATGCTGTTAATCTTAAATTGGACCATATCTGTGATGCTAGTGAAAAACTTTGTTGTACAGTGGTCTGTTCCATCATCTTTTACACCTTATGTTTTCACAACTGTATATCTTGCTTTCTACATTCTGATTTTAATTATTTGCTGACAGAGGAGACTGGTTGACTATAAACCTGAGATGCGCAATAGCATAGAGGTGCACGTAACATATCTTCATTCTTGGCTGGGTGTGATACTGTCATCGGTGGAAGGAATCCTATCTGAACTCTTAGAAGCCCACAGAACAGTAAGTATTTCATTTTTGGTGGAATTTAGGGTGTCCTCCTTTTGGGTTAAATGATTATTATTTTTATTTGTATGGCCTTTTTACCTTTGGTTTCAGACATCTGAAGTGACTCATGCACTTGGGGACCTTTTAATTTACCTTTTCACTGAGGGGTTTGGTTCCACAGAAGATACCGCCGAAGAGTCAGCTGATGAACGACAGCAAGATGCAACTGGAACAGGCATGGGTGAGGGGGAAGGTCTAGAGAGTGTAAGCTCAAAAATTGATGATCCATCGCTAATTGATGGGACAGAGAACGAAAAGGTAGCGTGCTCAAGTAATTAGTTCTAACTATAACAGTGTCTCGTTACTTTGAAGCTAAACTTATTTGATGTTCAGCAGGAAGGTACCTGTAAACCAGATCAAGCTCCCAACAATGATGATAATGCAATTGAAATGGACGATGATTTTACTGCTGCGTTGTCTGACATTTCTGAGGATCCTGAAGGCAATGACTCTGGTGATGAAAATGAAGACATGAACTTGGATAATCAGATGGGTGATACTGATGATGCCAGTGAAGTAGTTGGAAAGAAATGCTGGGATGAGGATGAAGATGATGATCCTAAAACATCCATTGAGAAATATGAGTCTGGTTCATCAGCCAAAGGGACAGAACAGAACGACAGGGAACTAAGAGCTAAGGATGATGATTCTGTTGAAGATCAAGATCCTATGGAAATGGATTTTGATGACAAAGGAAAAGATGGTGATTTGGAAGATGAACCTAATCCCTGTGAGGAAACTGATCAGAATACTGATGATATCGTGAACAAAGATGATGCGTATGATGACCGAATAGGACCTGAACTTGATGAGCCAGAAAACAATTTCAAAGATGTCGCCATGGATGAACAAGAACAAAATGACCAGAGAAATTCTGACAATGAAGAAATTGACTCAGAACAGGCAGAACAAGCAGAAGAGAGACCGGATGCTTCAGATGACATGGATGAAGGAGACACTGCACAACATGGTGACGATGCGGTAGATAATCAAGGGGAGGATGTTGAAGATGCAAATATGGATACAGACAATATTGATAAACAACAGATAGATGAAACTGACTCCCTTATGCATCCTTCACAAAGTATACAGCCTGATAATTTGCTAGACTCTAACAGAGAATCGGAAGCAAACTTGGCCAACAGCAGTGATATGAATGATCCAGTTGCGACTTCAGTTAATTTTTCAGGTAATGATGCGCCCAGTCTTGAAATATCTATGCCCAACACTGGTGATGATTCAGGATTATTATCCAGCTTAAAGCCAGAGATGCAAAGTGATGCTCCACAATCGCACATCAAGCAGACAAATCCATTTAGGAGCATGGGAGATGCAATGGAGGACTGGAAAGAGCGAGCCATAGTCTCTGCTGATACCCAGGATCATCAACCAGAAAATGAACATCATATGAATGATGACGACGCTACTGAATTCAGTTATGTGCCAGAGGGTGAGCAGAGCACCTCTCAGGCGTTGGGCGCTGCGACTGCTGAACAAATTAATGATGACACACAAATCAAACAGGACTTCAGGGAAGATGAAACCCATGTCAGGAAAGAACTGACTGGTGAGAGAACAGGAGATGATAAAAAACCTGAAGTACCTCATCTTCAAGCTTCACAAGCACCTAGCAGCAAGTCCAAAAATTACAATGAATTGGAGGGCACAGAGCTTCAAACTGATACACCTGTCCAAGATTTTAGTGAAACGGAAAAAAATAACAATTTCGGGGATCTTGTTTCCTTCAAACAACCTCTAGTTGATGACAGAACTCTACTGGATGACCTAAACATTGAATGTGAAGTACCTACTCAGATGGATCTAAACATCAATGACGCACAAATGGAAAGTGCTATCATCGACTGGAAAAATCTTGAAGTTGCAACAATGAAATTATCACAAGAATTGGCTGAGCAATTGCGCCTGGTCATGGAACCCACTCTCGCAAGTAAGCTTCAAGGGGATTACAGAACTGGAAAGAGAATAAACATGAAGAAGGTACTTCTATTTCTAATGAACTTATCTCATACTTATGGCATGTTTTATTCTCTCCTTTCTAATGAATTCGTGACATAGTCTGTGACATTACTATTATTTATTTCAGGTTATTCCATATATTGCCAGTCATTTCCGCAGGGATAAGATATGGTTGCGCCGGACTAAACCCAATAAACGGAATTACCAAGTGGTTATTGCTGTTGATGATTCACGTAGTATGTCTGAGGGCAGGTGTGGAAAAGTTGCTATTGAGGCGTTAGTTACAGTTTGCCGTGCTATGTCACAGCTCGAGGTTGGACAGTTTGCAGTTGCAAGTTTTGGGAAAAAAGGAAATGTTAGAGTGTTACATGATTTTGATCAGATCTTCAATGGAGAAGCTGGAATTAATGTAAGTTGATGAAGGTGCCCATGTGCTTTTGTCTTTGTTATGGTTTTTGTAACGCTTAAATAACTATTGCTCTCGTTTATGCCCCGGATACAGATGATCTCTAGTTTGTCTTTTGAGCAAGACAACAAAATTGAAGATCAACCAGTTGCTGATCTCTTGATGCATCTGAACACAATGATGGACACTGCCGTGGCAAGGGCGCGTACGCCATCAGGGCAAAATCCACTTCAGCAACTTATACTGATAATATCCGATGGCAAGTTCCATGAAAAGGTATCTATATCTCGTCTGTTTTCCTTGTACTCCCAATGTTGTCTATCTCTTTGGTTCTAAAGTTCTCTGTGGCAGGAACATTTGAAACGCCACGTCAGAGATGTGCTGAACAGGAAGAGGATGGTTGCCTACGTCCTCCTGGATAGTCCTGAGGATTCTATTATGAATCTGCAGCAAGCAAACTTTAAGGAAGGTGGTGTATTGAGCATTGAAAAGTACATGGATTCCTTTCCGTTCCCATACTATGTTGTGCTGAATAACATCGAAGCACTTCCTCGAACACTGGCCGACTTGCTTAGACAGGTATGGTGTAACACTCTTTATTTTCTGGTCCTGTATTTACTAGCGAAATGGATGTCCTCATCGGTGATGTTTTGTGCCGTGCAGTGGTTCGAGCTCATGCAGGGCACCAACGAGTGATCTTGCGGGGACATCAGCTGACCAAATTTTCTCAAGGGGGTGCCATTTTGCCTTACGTTGGATAGAAAACTGGGGTATTTGTCGCTTATTATTTTCATCGGTCTAACCTTGCTTTAGTGTCAGGCCTTGTAAAAAATATACCACAGTTCATTGTAAATCAATTTTGAGAAATGGCCGCGTTATAAGAAAGAGATTCTGAGGGATGGCATTGAATCTTTGTACAGCCAGTGTTCTTTTTTCAGGCGAGCTGGCAGCTTGATCCGTCCTGGCAGCCCCACCCATGCCCCGTGCCCAGCGCATCTAACGGCCAACGCCCAAACCCCTCTGCTCCGCTGATCCCTCTTTTCCAAAGACAAAACCCCGCGTCCTTGACTGATTGTCATTCCCTGAGTTCGCAACAAAATCCGCAGCTCAAGTTCGTTCGTGAGCCTAGCTTGCGTTTGTTTTTTTTAAGCTGTGAAAAAATATTGAGCCGTGAGAAAGCTAACGGCCGTTAGGTAAGATTGTGAAATTGTAAAATAACATATGTATATATACATAATTATATTATATAATTATGTTCATTTCTTTGGTGGAGTTTTTGCCGTTTGTAAAAGTTAAAAGCCAAAGACAGCTCAACAAATGAGACTCTGAGACTGTCGCCTCTTTTTTGTTGCACCGCCACGACCAAACTGACAACGGAACGGTGTCGTGCTGACGGATGACCTGGTACGGGGCCCTGGGTTAACTGCTGAACTATCTGATCTGATTAGACGAAAAGGATGGCTCAACGGAAACCAGCTCGTTCCTTTTCCTTTACAAATCATCCGTCCTGTATGTCGACATAGAGAGCTGGTAGTGCTCGCTTGTGTATTTTATTCCTTGTATGCAAGGAATGAAATGGTGGTGCCATAAAACGCTTGCTAACTTTTTGTTAAATCAACCCATCTCGCCCTGTTGCTGTTGAGGCTACCTGAAACTGGACTTCAGGTAAAGCGTTTTGAGCAATCTCGGAAATTCTCCTTGGACATACAAGATTACAAGGATAAAGTCCTAGAGAGACGACAAAAAATACTCCTTGGAGTCAAAGCCTTTGCGTGTACATAGTCGTGAAAGCTACACTATCTAATGGATAGCAACTGACAGATACGAGTAGTGCATAACCTGGGGCAGACCAGGTGGCCAGTATGATTGGTCATACAACATCTTTGTATATTTGTGTCGCTGTCTAGCTAGGTAACCGGCGCATGCGACGTGCGGTACCGCCCGTATGCTCGTTTGTCTTCGTACACATGCTCGCTTGCCACCACCGATTGGTATCGGCGCCCGGCGGCGTGGCGTACCAGAATCCGCAGTTTCTGGCCGGCAAGCCCACGTGTGCACTAGCAGCTACAGAACGCAATGTCCGTCGGTTCCTGCAAGGGTAACATGTCAAATTCATAATCATTCTCATGAGTATCATTTAACACACGCATTACATAATTATAATATTTCAAATTTTAAAATTCAATTTTGAATAATTCCATCCTTGTAAAGCAACTTAAAAATTTTGAATAACTTGACCCAATAAAAATTCTGATAGAATTGATTCCAATTCACATGATTTTTATTAATTTTTAGGAGTTGCCTTATGCTTTAAAAATTCAAACAAACTTTGAAAACTATCGACTTTGATGAATTTTAATTTGAATACTACATCTCCGTTTGAGGTGTTTTCAGTTCTAATGGATTCATCTTCGCTTGTTCCATCACCATAAATATTTTTGTTATCAAAGACTAAAAAAAAATCCAGAAAAAAGAAAAGGATGCCAACCCCACCTGTCAGCCTCACCCCTCTCATCTTCAACCTCTAAACAATGTTCCTCACCCCTCTCATCTTCAACCTCTAAACAATGTTCAAAGGAAGGAGGGCACGTGCCCATGGCGTGGCAGCCTCTCCTCCACCCCGTTTTCTCACCATTTGACACCGTTGGAAGCTCTTCTCACTGCCCATGTTCCCCACCTTCGATGATGTCAACTTTCTCGTCGTTCCTTACCTATAGAACCGACCAGACTTGCTTCATTTCTCTCTCTCTCTCTCTCTCCATTGTTTTCCTCCCCATCGTGCTCGCAAGAGATGAGGCGATTATGACTTCGTCATCGTCAAGTAGGAAATTTTCCCAAGCTCCTTCACAGCTGTAAGCTTTATAATCTTTGAAGTATTGAAAACTCTAAAGGTATGAATGTTTTGTTGATAGAGTGAGAACCATGAACTAACTTATTGAATATAGGTTCAACATATGCTTATCTCAAGAATCGACGAGTTAGCTTCCTCGAGGATAATCGACGACTCATATGGTGAATGGACTCTTGATAGAGCGTCGCGGTTGAAGGTGGATCAAGACTAAAAATGAGCTAGAGTCAAGTGTGACTTAGTGTAGGCTTTGAATCTATTGGAGAAATCCGGTACTATTAAACGGGATTGAGTCATTTCTCTTTGGTCACATGAGTGCTAGGTTATTTGAATGCTCTAAGAGTCCCCAATGGCACTAAAGTGACAAAGCTCAAGTTGAGAAAGCAAGTGAAGGAAGTTGAAAACAAGATAAAAGTGAGGAATCCAAATTTTTCAGCTTCAGAATAGGTCAATGGACAGTCCTGCGATATCACTGGACAGTCCAGTCCTGTGACTATAAGTTTCAGCATTTTTAGAAAAGGCGGCTGTTTCAATGGATAAAATGGTCACTGAACAGTTCGGTGACCTGAACAGTTCGGTGACAATGGATGTTGCAGGATACCAGAGAGGAGTTTTTGGTTGAAGAAATGGACATCGAACAATCTAGTAATTATGAAGGTTGTAGGTTACAGAGAAGGTTGCTAGCGATTGGATCATCGAAGGAGTTGATCACCGGACAGTCCGGTGACTGAAAGAGGATGGAGTCAGATGTTCTTGTAGCCCAAGACGAAGGTGATCACCGAACAGTCCGGTGGTCAGAGTCACCAGACAATCCGATAAAAAAGTAGAATGGCTATAAACGGCTATTATGGAGTTAGTAGCCTATATATAGCCATGTGTCAGCAAAAAAAAATGTCCAACGGCCAGAAGAATTGAGTGAACATCTTGCAGGAGCCAAAGGCCACCAAGGAGAGCATAAGTGAAAGATTGGAAGATTTTTAGTGCTAAATGAAGAGTAAATAGAGCATCCATGAATTCCTAGAGCTTGTGAGCCTAGAGAGGAGTGATAAGGCTTGTTACTCTTGGCATATGGCAGCCTAGACCGATTAGGAGTCAGTGATTGAGCTTTTGTGGCGTTTGTGGAAGACGTCACAAGTTTATGAGCGGTTTCGGGTCCTTCGCTTAAAAGTGACACCGAGAGCGTCCGAGCATTAGAGGCTTCTTCTAGCGCTTAGATATTGTGTACGACAGCCAGGTCACCAGTGACTTCACTTCAAAAGTGAAGCGTACCTTTGTGAGCATTGTTCCGGAAACGACAGAAGGGACCAGGACTCCGATGGGAGTGGTCTAACAAGGAGTAGGGGAAGACGTCATCCTTTCGAGACCTCGAAAAAAAAAATTGAGTCTCTCTTCTCTCTTTATAACTTGTCATTTAACTTTCGCTCTTTTATTCATGCAAGTAGTATTGATAGGTTGCTCCTAGTTCACTCATAGTGGTTCTCATGCTTAGTGTGCCTTGTTTGATTGCTTTAATATCATAACTAGCATGTGTAAGAGTTGCTTGATGCCTTACTTAGCTTCTAGCTAGTTTACCTTATTTGCTATCCTTTGTCTAGCCAGCTTCTAGCCTCGTCTTTGGTTTATCTCTCTAGACTAGGTTGTTGCTTTTGTTTATCCTTAGCCTAGCTCTAATGTTATTTGTTGATAGCCTTTAGCATATTAAGTTGTTCTTTGAGTGTTATCTTTTCACTAGTTTGCTAGGAATTGAGTGCTAGCTCTCTAGTTGGTAGTGTGTGGTAGAAAAGATAAAATTAGTGAGTGTTCGATTTAACCCCTCTTCTCAGTCACTTGATACTTTCAACAGCTTCCCCAACCTTTCTCAAGCTTGGAGCTCACCGTCCCCTTCTTTTTCTTCCACGACTCTGGTGAACTCCATCATTTTTTATCTCAATATCGAGAACTATGTTCAATCTTTTCCTCTTCGTCAATCACCACTCCGAGTTTCTAGATAGAAAGGTGAAGCTTTCTCCCTCTTTATTTCTCCTTGTCTTGGCCATTTGGTGCACCATTGTTGAGCTTCAAATGCATCCATGGCTTCCCTCACTATTTTTATTGAATCTTTGGAAAAATTTATTGCAGGTCACTTTCAGCATCTCAAATGGCATCTTAAGTTATGTTTATGCTTCTAGTAGTTTTATTTAGCTTTTAATAACATCTATAGCTATCGAAGGAGATTTACTGGTGTAAGTTTTGCTGAGTAGGAGTAGACAATGATTATGGGTTGAGCATTGAAGTCTTTTGGTTTATTTTTCTGCTGTGTTGTACTCTTGAGCAAAAGCCATACATTTTACTCAGCTATGCTCTTATTTATATTGTTGGTCGTTTGAGCCGTGTTGAGCTTAAACCTTTAGTAAGCAATTTTTAAATTTGCTCTCTACCTATATCTTGTAATGATGATGGTTACAAATATAGCTTAGCGATATACATATTTATTTTGGGTATTGAAACATATATCAGGAAATACTAAAATTCTATGTAATATAATCGAATATTTTTAGTTGGCAGCTTGTAGTGGACCTTGACACGTGGTGTTGAAAGATTGATGTGTGTCAACGATCATGATCATTTCGTATTTAGCCAATGAATGTGATCATAATGTATATGATTCCGAAGGCTTCTTCACAGCAAAGACATCTGTGGCAGTCCAACAGGAGGGTGAGAAACAAACATGCCTGCTTGACTGCTACTCGTGGCAGCGAAAAACGTAGTAGAGGTTGCTGAACCAAACTCTGTCGCGTGCGGCTGCGTTGCCCGATGAAATGCCGTTGGTTTAACATTATCAATCTACTTGCAGTCTGCTGGCCGGTAGAATTTGTCTCGCTACTTCGCCAAGGTCGGAAACGGCAAAAAAAAATGCGGGGCAACCACGATGATGCAACCTAAAGCGAGATACCCAACCCGAGCAACCGTCGCACGCTCGAAAATCGCAACGCGCCAAGGTGTGCTGTGTGCGCCCTAACGCACCAGCAGAGAAAAAAAAAAGAAGAAAAAGTTAGCACTTTCTGTGATAAGTGGTGCAAACTGAGCTTATAATAAATAAACTTAAAAAAATTAACAAATTAACGAATCTAAATTAAAATGAATTTGAACAGTTGATCTACCAGATGGAAGGACTTTATGCTATCTGATTGTAGGAGACGCTGAGAAATCCGTTATAGCATAGCAAGCCCGCGGCGCGGGGGCGCGGCGCTGACCGTCCACGCCTATTGCCCCCGGCCACCTGGGGCGCGCCAACTCGATCCCGGCCCCGCCGGCCGCTTCCATAAGTAGCTGGACCCCTACGCCCCTCTCTCTCTGGTCAAACAAGCCAACACAGCACACCACACCAGTCTGGCCGGCTGTCTCCTCGGCGCTGCGCTGCCGGCCCTCGCCTGCCTAGCCCAGCTCCACCCCCGGGCGCGTCCGCGTCGCCCGTCATACCACCCATCTATTCCTCCGTCACCCTCCGTCCAAGCGCCAACCCCCTCGCATTTCCGGATCGTATCCGAGCGAGGCGAGGAGCAATGGGGTCGCCGGGGGCGGGAGGCAGCAGCGGCCACGAGTGCTCCTTCAAGATCCTGCTCATCGGGGACTCGGCCGTCGGCAAGAGCAGCCTGCTCGTCAGCTTCGTCGCCGCCGCGCCCCTCGACGACGACATCACGCCCACCATCGGTACGTCGCGCACGGCTCCACCTCAGTGATCCTCTCGCTACTTCGTGCGCTCCGCCCCGTTGCCCCGTACGATACGTCGCGCGCTCGCGCGCCCGTGGCGCCGGCCGGTCCAGACCCTGTTCGATCAATCATCAGGGAGCCTAGGATGAGCTTGCTGCCGCGTCGGAACAGGCGCCCTCTACAGTCCATGCGTACGCTCAGAGCGTACCGCACTCCCAGGACTGTTGCGCGGTATCTAGCCTAGCTGTCGAGGCATCAGCCGCGGAGACATCCGTGCGTCTCGCCAGCTCTCAGATTGAAGCTGGCAGCGAGCGGCTTCTCTGTTCTGCCACTCAACGAGGCTCAATTATTGCTTCCGTTTTCCATGCCCAGTCCCCTACAACTTTGCGTGCGGCGCGCCCATTTTTAGATCAGTTATTGAGTCCGCGGAAGGCGATCTTCTTGGAATTCGTCCATTACGGTGTCAGCATAAAATCGACAAGGAGTCCATGAGAGTGAAGCGGGTGGTTGGAGGATTAAAGGATGTGCATTGCTTTTCCAAGCTTGTTCAAGGAACAGACCTTCAGCCTATTTAATAGACAAGCTGTTTTCTGCTCTTGCTTGTACTGGGATTGACTGGAAAGGTTGCGGATCTCCATCTTATTGGTTCAGGACAGTTGGAAATTCTTGCCACTGAAGTACTTACGCTTAGGCATCCCATGGTTCCATGATGATGCTTAATATTATCTTGGATGTAAAAAAAATTATTGCTAAATTAGCTACCTGATCCTACCTTTACGTCCCTTAGGATCACTACTGCTTGAAAGGGTAGAGCAGACATGCTTTAAGACATTTCAGAAGAAATTATCATCCTAAATGCCAGGTCTGATTGTGAAATAGCTAAATTACATACAATTGCTACCCTATTGGATTGGATGCCAAACTACTGTTCCAGAAAATTTTAGATTACACTATTATACTTTATATTTTACTAATTATCAAGAACATCAGTTATATTTGCCTTCTTGATTCCACTATGGTATATATATCGTGTGTCTTCTGACTTTGTTTTACACTTGTTGGCAGGAGTTGATTTTAAAATAAAGTTTCTTACAGTTGGTGGAAAGAAACTCAAATTGACAATTTGGGATACTGGTGAGCTAAGTACTTTAGCATATGGAAGACACATTTCTTTTTGTAAAGACATATTTGATTCCTTTTTTGGGAAACCATGCCTCCAAAGCCATTTGGCATGCAGTTTTATCCATCTCACAACATGTTTTTCTATTCTTGTCTCTGATGGTAGAAGAATTAATAGTTAACGCCCCTTTTATTCAGAATTATGATTTTTACCATTAGGAAAAATATGCATAGTAAGTGATTCCGCCAAAATTTGTTTGGTCGGGGAAGGAAAGAGATTGACGAGATTTGCTCATAGATGAGATAATGATCAAATTAGCAGAGACTAAAGCAAGCTTCTATTATGAGGACCTAGGAAAAACAAATGGAAAAGGCCATGACTCAACTTGTTGGACATATTTGAGCCTCACTCCACCCGTTGCGGCTAATACTTATGTTTCTGCTCTTTTAACAAGTCCACCTTTATGTGCTCTCATTGCTGTTAGTGGTTTGAGAATCATGAGTAGCTTTTCAACTATCACATTTCAATTCTTCTATATGTCCTAGCATCATGGCTATTGGAGTTTCTTATTCATACTCTGCTTTGGTTCTAAAATATTTGGGTACTTTCACTGCGTTATCCCTTGGGTCCCTATAATCATTAGCATCAGAGGTTCAACTAATATAAAATATTTTGTTGTGGCTCCACTTAGTCTTTAGTTCTAAAAAGTTCTATGTTTCATTACATTACTGCTACACGGTTTCTGGGCTATCTATGACCAGTATGAACTACGTAATGAAGCCCCTTTTTTCTTCCTTTGTAGCTGGCCAGGAGAGATTTAGGACAATTACTAGCTCTTATTACAGAGGTGCTCAAGGGATTATTCTAGGTATGTCAGGTTGACTGCTTAAATGTTTTCGTCGTCCTCACTGGTGTCATATTTAATGCTCTTGAATTATATATATTGTTGAACAAACCTTAGAATTGTGCACTTAACATCTAACTTACGTGACTTAGTTTAGATATGATATGCTTTTACTGTTTCTTTATGTTGATGATAATCCTTGTATGCTTCATTTGCATGTAGATTTGCGAAATTTTTTTTTAGGGAAATATGTTATGTTATTTTGTAATTTCATCATCTTAATATGTTGTCTAGTGATCCCTTCCTGTTATTCTTTTTGTGCAATGATTTGTATGTCACTCCTAGTATATGATGTCACAAAGAGGGAGAGTTTCACAAATTTGGCTGAGGTGTGGACTAAGGAAATAGAAGCAAACTCAACAAATAAAGACTGCGTAAAAATGCTTGTGGGAAACAAAGTTGATAAGGTACGGTCTTTTCCAGAAAGTTTATTATTCGTTAATTTGAATTTTTTTTCTTAATTGTTTTGATGGCCTTGTCTTGCAGGATGATGAAAGAATGATCACAAGAGAAGAAGGCCTTGCCTTTGCGCAAGAATATGGATGTCTGTTTCTTGAGAGCAGCGCAAAAACACGAGAAAATGTCGAGAAATGTTTTGAAGAACTTGCATTGAAGGTATGCTTGCAGGATGTTAGGTTCCATATCATTAGCTTCTTAAATCCTTTTTTGCAAGGGATTATAGGAATCAAAGCTTTGATATAATAAGGATATGAATTTTAACCTTTTTGGGAGCTCAACTTCCATATCCAACCTGTTGTGTTTGGATGGAAGTGAAGTATTATAGGTTTTCTGCATGCTTTACCAATGCTCTTCAGTTGATAGCGATTCACACTGAAGCTTGTGACTTACCAATGCTTTTCAATTGAAAACGATTCACACTGAAGGTTGAGACAATTGAAATTATGATTAAGCTGGTAATTTTATATAATAGAAAGAAAACCACAAACTTAAGTAAATTGTTGCATACTATTTTTTTCCTGTTTGCTTATGCTATGTGCAATTGCACCTCTGTTAGATACAGGTACCCTGCTAATTAAGCAAATGCGATTATTTCTGCATGTTAGTTGTAACAGGGACAGCTGCTGCTGTTCCTCGATAGCTGAAATTCTCGATTATGCACACGAGCTTATATAGCTTGTTTCGTCCTGCCGAAAACCTATTTTAGTGTATCATGAAGTAACTTATGATTCTGTCTTCATGCAGATTCTTGAGGTTCCGAGTCTCCTGGAGGAAGGATCTTCCTCGGTTGTTAAGAGGAAAATCTTGAAACAGAAGCAGGAAAGCCTTGCTAAGCGCGGTGGTGAGTGTTGTCAATAGATGAGCCAAAACACGCTGCATGGCCTTCGTCATGCGAGTTGTTTGTTTGTCCCGCTGTAAATGAGTTGTATCTAAATGTTAGTGAGTCAGCCTGTGGACTGTTGGGGGTTTTAGGGAATGATTAAAATTTGTTTGTACAGAGATTCGTTCTCCTTTTGTTTTTTTTATTATTCAAAAATTTCCATCTCCTGTGTGGCATATCAATTTGTGTTACCCTTGGAGTGGAATCAACTCATTTTTTTTTTCTCATTGCTATCCATTTGTTCAGAATAATGAGTCTGTAAGTAGAGATGGCAACAAGTGAAAACCCACCGGGTTTAGCCTCCCCAAACCTGTACCCGCAAAGGAAAAAAAATTTCCGTCGGGGAACTCATTAAAAGTCACGGGTGATGTTTTCAACCCAAACCCGTTGGGTGAAATCAATTTTTCGGGTAACCATGCCCACTAAGAGAATGAGGGGTGAAAATTAAGGAAAGATATAAAAAAAGCAAGTGAATTATGTAAACCAATAACTAAATATTGCTATTGAAAAGTGAAAGAATCTCATAGACAAGCCAACATTTTTAGAATGCATAATTTTTCAATTAAAAATAGATTTTTATTCCAAAAGGTAATGAAATAAACTATTAAATTAGCTAATTTTTTCGGGTATAGAGTACCCACGGATTAACGGGTATGGGTTGAATAAGAACATACTCATACCCACGTACCCAACGGGTAATGTTTTTCTCCCGTTAGCAAACCCGCGGGTAGAAAAGTTAACCAAATCCGGAACCTAATAGAGTAAATACCCGTCGGGTTGTGGGTTTCGGGGCCCCATTACCATCTCTATCTGTCAGGTGTCTATCTTCAAATTGTAAATACTAGTAAGTCCATTTGATAAGGAAAGCAACACTGTTTGATAATAAGACACTGATCAGTCTCAGGACATCTGAATCCGATATCAACCACCATTACAGCAACAGCGAAGCCTTATTATCCTAAGCAAGTTAGGATAGACTAGAAATGAAACCCTCAAGAGACAAACTAAATGACTTATTTATTCTTCCACGCACCTCTCGGCAACGGCATTATGTTTTTTGTTCCTAGTAACGGTGGATGAGATCGTTGAACGCCTCAGGATTCTTCGTGTAGTGATGGATCTCAGCCTGCAAAGACACGAAACGTTTCAAAATTGTGAGCATATCCAATTCAAAATAAAACAATTTAGTTTCAAGAAATGTGACAAATGAGGTTTTTTAGACAAAATCAAAGAAACGAACAATACCTTCCGTATAGCTATAGCGGCTGTGACGAGTTTATCTCCAATAAGTTCATGCAAAACTTTGTCAGTAGAAAGTGATTCTACTGCTTCCTGAAGGTTCTGTGGTAGCCTTTGAAGTTTGGAAGCACAATCGGAAGGGTTTAATTCTGCATTCAAGGAAAGCAAATTGAAATGGCAAACAGAGTGGCGGACGCAGGAAGTGCCGCTAAGCAGTAACAGAAATTCATACCGATCGGATCAGGCAGCTTCAGGCCTTTCCTTAACCCATCAATGCCGGCAGCAACGATAGCCGCAAGACCCAAGTGCGGGTTTGCGCACCCATCAAAGGATTTAATCTCGAAGTTGCTGACTAGATCAAGAGGCACACCAGGTGGGCATGCGGTTCTCAATGGAGCCTCCCTGTTCTCTTTCCCCCAGCACAAATAAGCTCCACTCCAAGTATTTGGCTGAATCCTATCGTAGCTGTACACACAAAATCAATTGAATTATAATTAAAAGGGGGTGTCCATGACATACTAACTTAAAATGCTGTCAAGCGGAAGCAGCAAATAAAGCTCTTTAGATTCAAGAGAATATATGCATCAACATCCAGCACATATCATGCAGTTTACATGAGAAACAAATACAGATTGCTAACTGAATCCAGGGATGTTCTTAGAAGCTTTAATGGAATATATTACCTGTTTGGGTGAGGAGTAGTAAATGCCAAGATAGATGGAAGATGATGATAAACTCCCGCAAGGAACTGTTCTCCTTTTTTCGACATTCCATGGAAATTATATTCATTTGATCCCATAAACACATTCTGATCATTCTCCCATAAACTCAGATGCACATGAGAACCAGATCCTAAATCATTCAAGTCAGGCCTATAAAGTGTCAAAGTAGAAGAAAGGATCAGATTCCCTAAAAGAATCCTTCTTTGGAGCATGATAATAACACTATTTTTGCTCTAAAATTTCTAAATTATTAGATTAATCTCACTTTACAGTTTACCTATGATCACAAATGAAGTTTTCTTTGCCATCTAATTAATGATATATTGAAAATTAAAACAAGCTGATCCATGATAGTGTCGACCCATTAACTTACTTTGGAAGAAATGTTGCTAACAGTCCATGCTTTCGAGCAACTGATTTAATAATCTCGCGGGCATATATAAGTTTGTCAGCTGCAAGAGTGCACAAGATATACTTTAAGGCTATCTCAAACTGCCCTTTCCCAGCTTCAGCATGCAACTGTTCCATTTTTTGCACGGGATGGTAGGTAGATGTACACACAACACAATCAGTCAGCAAATCATCGTACATGGTCCAATCAGTATCACACCGAAATTAATACTTCAGCTGGAAGTTTTAACTGAGAGAAGGGTAGACATTTACCTGCTCTGCCACAATATCTGAAGCTTTAAGAGAAGAATATACTTCTTGCAGTATGGATGTCGCACCATCAAATGCTGAAGATGAGCAGTAATTGGTATTATCATATGGAACCCAATGCTCATGTCCATCCCTGCAGATTGTTCTTATAAGAATAGCGTGAAGAAAGCGAAGATTTTGGCGCCTTTCAGTTAATCAGTCAGGGAAGCTACCTTACTAATTTTCGGCGAAGATAAAATTCATTTTCAAAGCCTGCCTTCATTTTCTGTAAGGATAAATAACTAAGAATAAATAAAAATTAAATTTCCTATAGAATCGACAGTTAAAACTTTCTTGAAAATTCAAAAGTGGATTTAAGTATGGATTCTCTTACCACATTGAACTCATCTAACAGAACTTTCGTGACTTTCCTCAAGGCATTTCTAGGACAGTATTCCCAGGCTTCTCCGGGCCTTATGTGCATGTCAGCCATCACCATTTCCTCACGTATTGACCTTGCAAACAAAAGTAATCAATAATTAACATAGTCAGAAATGAAGGTTACTACAAAACAAAAATTAGTATTGTCCAGTCATGCCAGTTTCATGAGAATTTTACTACTCCCTCCGTCCCAAATTATAAGTCACTCTAGACTCCTCAAAATTTCCCAAATTATAAGTCATTCTCACTTCCCGAGACAACTTTTTCTCTTCCCAATATCACCACTCTATTTCTCTCCTCCTCGTTTTCAGAACATCCTACCTTTTCCATTTTTCTTAATTCCCGTGCCCGGACCCAAAACGACTTAAAAAAAGAGACGGAGGGAGTACAAACTGACCGACCTGTTATCACTAAATGAGGAAATAGAACATTCTTAGCTCTGAGATAGAAATAGATTCTTAAGAGATCTAACGCAGCAAAGAGAATTTTATTTCATAAGAAAATAAAAATGTAGAGAGTAATATTTAGTTAAGGAAAACAACTTCCATGACAAAAAAACCAAATCAAACAACAAGACCCGGAAAAGGAAACGAAAAACATAGGGAGTAATCCCTTGTCCCTGTAGCAGTTACAATATAACCGGCAAAGGAATTTCAAACTCACTCAGCATATATTAAGTCAACAGTTTTTTTCTTTGATATGGCACCAAGCCAAATCAAACGACAAGAAACAAAACTAGAGCATATGATGGATGCATAGATGAAAAGAACACTGACAAAAATGTTTAAGCAATCAAATATACCATGGGAGCCTCAGAACTGTGGACATATCTGGCACAAGTCTTATCTCGCCTACACCAGTAAGGTTCGTTCCATCTGCAGGGCCATCACCAAAAGAAGTCATTCCCATTGATGCAAAAGTCAGACCAACACCCTTATTCCTTGCAATCTCATAAAATCTGCCAGCTGGCACAACCTGCAAGAACAATTCTTTTATATTTCAATAAAATATACACAAATAACCCACTAAGTAATGTTATAAGTGTGATTTTGATTGGGTCTTTTTGTAAAGGAGAAAAGGAAAAACCAGTGACAAAGTTCATTAGTCATTAGAACATCTGACCATTTTTATAGGAAAAACTAACAGATAACGCTGAATTCACGGTCTGTCAGGAGTGATAAATGACATAACTACACATCATGTTGATATTGTACTGTGGCTAGGAAAGAAATACTTACACGGCATCTAGTTTGACCAGAAGCATCATTCCAAACTATTCGAACGAAGAGCACATCTTGCTCAATAGAAGATAAACATATGCTGTCACCAGCGATGGGAGTTTCATGATTGATTGACCCATTGGCAATATTTAACTTGTACAGATGCAACGCATTCTGTCTAAATATATCCTCAACTGATTCCATGGCTTCCTCAATACTAAGGTCTCCATCTTCACATGCAGCTGACAGGACACGGTAAACAACATCGCGTGCCCTTTTCACACCTGTAAATCAAATATATGAATAAACATT
>BCLF01000017.1:3834136-3850700 GCA_001602275.1 Zoysia japonica
GACACAAACAGGTACCATAGGGGAAATTGAGGGGCCTACCTGGGAGTAAACAGAAGCAAGATAGGATGCTTCCTTAGAAAATGGATACGAAGCATGTAAAAGAACAATTTTGCACTTTGTGAATCGTTCGTCCTCAAGAACAGCACGCAAATGTAGAGGGTTGCACTTTCGCAAGTCTAGGTCCTTATCTCCAAAACTGAAATTTACAGGAGACATATGTACTTGAGATATTGAGACATCCAAAGTAGAATGTGTCTTTGATTGTAAAGGATGATAGTGTCATCACCCTGTGTGAATTTGCACTGGCCAGTTAAATGACACAGCAAGTTCAAGGCTGCAGGTGAATAGATAGCCTATCAGGTTCTTATTTGTAATCCGAAATGGCCTCTGACCTGAAATTCATGGGGGCATGTAAAAATTATGTGATATTGTTTTGTCCATAGGAGTTCTCTCCCTGAGAAAAAGAAATTACCTGATAATTCCTTACGAAGGCCATCTTCTGCATCCATCTTACTAACATTCGGATTGATCTCCAAGCCACTTCTATATGCAGCTATGCTTTTCAATGCCACGATTTGGTTTGAAACAGTGAGGAATTAGTTAAGGATATTCTTAGATAAAGCGAAACAGAATGAAAATAATCCAATTGGCCTGGAAAGTTGATCAGAAAATCTAGAGGATATGACTTCAGCTTAGCTACATAATTTTCAATGAATGAGTCCAGTGTCCAGCTTGATCCCCTGAATGACTCCTGAAAGGAGTGACTGCACAGTTAACATTGCATGCTAACAAATAACAATGAAGTGGAAATGGATCAATAGCTTTAATAGATGATCTCTTAGTTCAGGACCAGTTTATCAAACACAGATCCTGTCAAAGAGTTTACTATTGAGTATCCAAAATAAAATTCGAATGAGAAAATTAAGGAGCAAGAGAAACACACTCACATTGTTGATAATAGTTTCCGCTAGCCATTCTATTCTGAGAACTCTGCCTACTATAGGAGCAAATTCCTTGTGTGACTCTAAGTCGAGCATTTTGTCAAACACTATGCCATCATCTATAAGGATGGCAGATATGTTGGCAGCTTGGAAGCACTTGGACCTGATAGATTTAAACCCCTCAGCCCTTCTGAACTCTTCCACCTTCTCAAGCGAGGATTCGCAGTTGTACAATGCAGCAATGTCCCTCAGACTTCTCTGCAGTTCACAGGTTAACGCATAATGAGTTCTGCAAGTGCATTATTAGTAGGTGACGTGGAACTACTACGGGGTTACAGCAGCGCAGCAACATAAACCCGCCCTGCATCTGATATCCACACGCGCGACGGAAAGAAAACAAACAGTTTGCAAGGCGCTACGGCAGTCCCCACGGCTAGGACAACGACAGTTGGGGCAGAAAGCTACACGAACGACCCCGCTCTGTAAATCGGACAAAGCGCCTGATGAAAGAATGGTCCACATCACATGACGCCATGGACACTTGGCTGTGCATCCCCATTCCCAAGAGCACCCTGCAGCTCCTCATGTGCGCAGCAAGCAGCGAGACAGTGGCAAGGCAAAGCAGCCCGATCGCGCGGCACCCACTCTCCCCAGCCCGTCCATCGCAAGACAAGGAGACGTGCAAAAGGGGCGTGGTGCACTAGTGCACTGTCCCCACACCACAATGGCAAGGCGGACCATAAAGCTGTGCCGCCATCTGGATGCCACGTTGAAGAAAAAGACGAGCTCTGCGTCTTCTGCTAAATCCAATTTTATACTAGAAGTACTGCCGAAAGCAGTAAACTTGCATTCCATTACTATCAGCCAGCTGTGCCCTGAAACAAAACCTACCAATCAAAACCAACCAGCAGTATTGCTCTTTTTTTTTTTATATATAACAGGAGAAGATGCAGTGCTCGGTTAGCATTAACATGTGAAAATACACTGAAAGTCACGAGTTCTCATGTCACGGGTTCTCATGACATATTGATCAGCTGATCTGAACTCTGAAGGAAGGAAGAACGTTGGACATGAGGGTGGACGCAAGCACATCAAAAACTGCAAAAACTAAAATCTGCGTGGTAGCCGACACAATCTAGCACGGTAGAGGGCAGCTCTCATTTATGACGGAACCTAGTACAAGCGTTGGAGCGGTGGTGGCGGGAAGCGTTGGCTGGCGGCGGCGGCGTACCTTGAAGGAGAGGGAGTGCGGCGCGAGCGCGAGCGCGTCTCCCTCGGCCTCGGAGAAGCAGCGGAGGAAGGGGAACGCCGAGTCCGGCGCCACCAGGTTGTGCGCGTGCGCGTCCACCGCCGCCACTCCCTCCACGGCGCGCCGCAGCGCCGCGTACCTCGCTTCCATCTCCGCCGGCGCTGCTCGCTGCTCTGCCCGCGCGCTGCGCGTGAGCCGAGGATGTCAGTTTCCGCGGCCTCGTTTGACCGGGCGAGCAGTAGGGTGCCTTTGTTTGTTTGTTTTTGGGATGGGCGGAGGAAGCGACTCTGGGAGCAGACGTTTTATACTAGTCTGGGACTTGGGAGCTGGAAGCGCAGGACGGGAGGATGGGCACGGTGCCTCGCCCATCGCGCGCGCACGCCGCCGCTACCCGGATCTGCTCACGCTGCAGAGTTTTAAATTTTTTAATCTAATATTTTTAAAAAGGCATGTGCCAAAATATATTTTATAAATCTGTATCATTAAAAACATTAGTCACGCCAAATGGTAAACGACCACATCGGCTGTAGACCTCCACGTAGGCATTAGTCACGCTGAATGATCCATTGGAATGGTGTGATTGACTCATCGCATAAAAGTATTTGGTGTGATTCGAATCGATATACTGAACTCGTCGCCTCGCAGTGCCACTTCTTACTAAACACTTTATTTCTTTTATTTCTTTCTTGTGTCTCTCTGTCGTCCGGGCTTCTCTCAAACTGACCCCATTGACCTCTCCATTCCCTCATCTTGGACATTACACTTTGAAAAATTATTCTCTCAATTCCAACAAGTGAATTTGAGTTTTATGTAAGTTTTAATAGATTTATTGTGGTGTTGGCTCAAACTGAATTTTACCATAGATATACAAAGTTGTTTCACATTTGTTGCTCTCCAACATCTAACATAACTCTTTTGGATACGGTGCCAAACACCTTAAGGACATTGTATCCATCTAACACTTTATTGTGTACTTCTCATCTTTATTCGAGTTATTCACATAGTATGTATAGTCTGTGATGGCACACATCATAATCTAAAAAAAATCTTTCATAGTATCAAATGACATACCATACTATCAGGTGATCCTTTGGCATCAAACCATTTTTAGTTATAGTATTCTGCGTCTGACTAAGAGCACTATGTCGACATCTTAGGTAAAGTAACATTCATAGATTTCAATGTGCATATATACTTTCAGTGTATAGTTTACTCCAATCAATCTCAATCTCATCACTTTCATTGGGCACCAGGCACTTCCTCAAACACCACTCACTTTCTGCATCATTGTCATCGCCAACCACCTCATGAGCTTGAACTTCACTTTCTGATTGATTCATTTGACATTTCGGCATAGGCTTCTTTTTCGAGTTATCTTTCCTTTTCCTAATACATGTTATCATCAAAACCATCATTAAAACCTGTCCATTTGAGTTATCTTTTTTTTTTCTAAAATGTATTATCATGGAAATCATTTTTAATTCCCATTCCATTTGAGTTATCTTTTTCTTTTTCTAAAACATGTTATCATAGAAATCATTGTTAAAACCCATCCAATCAAACACCGACGGTATTGACGAGATTTCATTCACAAGATACCCTCAAGGCAATGTCTCAATAAGCTCCTCCTGCAAAGGGACACCGTCTGGGACTACGGCAACACCCAAACCTCGATGCTCTTCATTATTGCCTATTATAACTTCCACACATCTCACATGAACTTTTTTCAAACCATCCTTATACAGTTTTCAATCATCCTCCATAGTTAAAATCAACAAAATGTAGTGAGTTCTACCACCACCACTCGTAACAAAGCATCCATGCAACCTCAAACCACTATCAACACAATCCATTGCAAAGTAGTGGCTATTTTTTATCCACCACAATACAAAAAATTAAAAAAGGCACACCATAAAAACGCCATGCACATTATCCTACATGTTGTCATAGTGTAATAGCCCTATTGAGCAATATACTACCTTCTATTCAACTCGAATTGTCCAAATTGATAAAAAGCTAATCTTCACTGCACTAAACTCTAACTACGATAAAACTTAATAAAACTCGGAGGAATTGAGAGCACGTGAGGAAGAAGAATAGCAGCGCGAGGGCAACAGCTGCAGTATATCGACTCGAGTCACAATTTATACAAGGCCTCTGTCATGACCCTTTGGATTGAAGGAAATTTTTCCTATTCTTGCGTTTTTTCAGTAAAATTAAACTGATTCTTGTGAAATTTCTGCATAATTCCTACGAAAATCCTGCGTTCCAAAGAGCCCTAAATGGTCCACTAAATATAGTTTTGCACATGTTTTTTAATATTTTATTGAAAGTTTAAGTAATATTCTCTCCGTTCTAAAATATAAGCATTTTTATGTTTAGTAAAGTCAAACTTTTATCACTTTGACCACTAATAATATAAAATTAATAATGTTTTATCATATAAAAATTATATTTTTTGAATTCATTATTAAATAATTTTTTATAAAAATTATATTTTTATATTAAAAATTATAGAATTTTCTAGATATTATTGGTAGAAGTTAAACGATTTTGACTTTATCAAAAACTAAAAATGCTTATATTTTAGAACAGAGGTAATAAAAAACTTCACACTTGGCCTCTGTGTCCTTGTTCCATCCATACCTTGTTCCTAAACATCTGAAAACTGTGCGACACTCCCCCCGCAGCCTCTCTGAAAGATTTCCAAATCCAGAGTGGTTGTAGAGCTAGAGATTCCGATCACGACTACAAAAAGGCCCTTCAATGTCGGGTCAGAAGGTTCTGCAGTGTCGGTCGGTCAAATTGTGCGACACTCCAGATATGACACTGTCATAAACGGTAATCAATGTCGGTCCGTAGAAACCGACACTTAATCAAATTATCAGTGTCGATCAAATGACATCATCTAGCCGACATTGATAGCAGCTTCTTTAGTGTCGGTCAGGATGACGACAGCGTGACCGACACTAGCAATAACAACAGCAGTGTTGACCGGCATGATATCATTTGACTGACACTAATAACAGCAACAGCAATGTCGGAGGCATGATATCATCTAATCGACACTGCTATTAGTTACACCAGTGTCACTCTCTTGACGCCATAGGACCGACATTGCCATTTTCACTGTTGTTTCGGTTATGTTGACGTCATGCAACTAACACTGCTCTCACTACTAACAGTGTCGGTCTAAAGGATGCCAATTTTACCGACATTGTTTACAAGACTCTCATGTCATATATTATGACGTCCCGTGGCCGACACTACTTTTTGGATTAAGAGTGTCGGTTTTTGTTACGTCACATAACCGACACTTTCATATATTTGAATAAGAGCCATTTGAATAACACAAATCAAATGCAAATAACAGATTAATAAAATATATTGACAGAGACAATGTATTCAGAAAGTGAATGTTTAGGGTCACATATGTACACAGGTTCATCTAATGCAACAGCTTAATTAAAACATATACATGAATATACATACTTCACATTGAACTAACAACTAAAATTTCATTTGCTCGGCCAACTTCGGTCTTGTTCATTAATTCTCTTCTGCCCAGCCTCAAAGTTTTGTCGAATTAGTTCATAATTGTTATATTTTCTGCAACAATGAGAAAGTTCTTCATGTCTTGCCACATCACCTAATGGGTCAAAATATTACCCATTGAATGAATAAACTCATGCATCATGAAACGGATCATCTGATATGCAATGTCATAGAGTGTGGTTTCATCATATTGGCTTCCTTGCATTTGCACCTGCTTGTCTGGCTGTCAATATTAAGAACATAATTAGTAATTACAAAAATACAAATATCAATACAGTGTGAAAATACATATAACAATATTAGTAAAACTGCAAGTACTTACATTTTTCTATACATAATCTTCCTTGGGTAATGTCATATATTTTCAGAGCCTGCTTCTATGTATTTGCATACATAGTAGCCACAATGCACACTGCTAGGAGCCTGTTTTGCACACTTTGAGAATAAAATAGAAAGGTTAAAAGTCTCAAAGATGTAGACAAAAATATAGTGATATAGATTATTGAATTATGGTGTAGTAGTACCGGAAAATGTGTTTTGTATGATAATTTTTCTTTCCATTTTGTATAGTGTTTTCCTTCAAGCTCGATGTTGAACCGGTAAGCGCTGTCACCGATAAGAAATATTATGTCATGATTATGAATATTAGATCACTAAAGAATTAAAATGATATTAGAGGTCATTATGCATCAAGTACCCATATTCAATGAGCAAGGAGTATTCTCGATTATATCATCCACTGGGTACTTAGTGGCCGGTTCAAGCGCGGACCCATGGCTGCTTAGCGGCAGGTTTTCATTAGTTGGAGTAGTCTCGATGTTGTCGTTGACACTGATTCGGACATCCGGTACAGCAAATGGTTGGACGAAATGTGATTTTCTTTGAGGAATTGAAAGAAGTTTTCTTTCTACTTCTCGTGTTCATCATCCTTGTTGGGTGGATCACGCTTCTTATTGCTGCTTGCATCGTCCGAGAACCCTAATTTCCACGCAGCCATTGAAGAGACGGCTCGTGTATGACTTTGATGTTCCTCGTTTTCAAGGGCAACAATAAGCTGGTCTCTTTCTCTCTTTGGTTTAAAAGTGCCTTCCTTCTCCTTTGCAGCTAGTTCTTTGGCTTTTTGTACAACTTCACTAATATCTGAGCTTTTAGGAATCAATTGCCCATCATCAGTTGACTTGGATCGACCCAAAGACCTAGTTTCGAGTGCGTTCACTGCATCCTTCTAGTGGGTCCGGTATCCACTGCATCCTTCTAGTGGGTCTGGTATCCCAACTTCTCGATCATGTTGTTCTTTTAGCCTCTACTTTTTTATTTTAACTGCATATCCACTTGGATCGAGATTAGGATGCATCTTGTTCTTTTTACTCAGTTCCTTGAAAAACTCGTTGCTCTTTAAAGCATTTTCAGATGTCATCTTCTCAACAAATGCTTTCCAATCATCAGGTGTGATGAAACCAAACTTGTTGAATGGTGTCAAACCCTTTTGAACATATTCTTTATTAAGGTTCGTCCTAAATGTCTGAAGGCATCTTCCCATTGTGTAGAGAGAAGCTTTTTTTGCACGGTCAAGGCAATCTGTGAGGAAAAGGTACTTTGCGCACAAGTTGTCCCACAATTCATTTTTTTCTTCCGAGACACTACACCAATCATGAAATGTAATCCTAGTAATCCTAACTTTTTCTCTTACTAAGACACCACAATCTTTACACCATTTTGTGTTGATTCCTTCTGGCTCCACAGGCGCACCACATTGGTCGACAGCTTCTACAGCAAAAATTCTAACATGTAGATTGTTGGCTTTTCTGGAACCACCCTTTCGTGTCTTGTGTGAAGTGGATGATGTGAGGGTGGTTGTGTCCTCAGTCGGTAGTGTCGCTTCTTCTTCATCAGTGAAATTAAGTCATCTAGTGCTTCGAGCGAGAATATGCTAGGAAAGCTTGAGTTATATAAGGCATTTTCGTTTGAGTTAAAATGAATAGTGTTAATTTGAATGGATATTATTGTATCTGAATGGATATTGAAAAGAAGAGGGTACATGTGTCATATATTGTCGGTGTTTCGTACACCGGTACAGTAAATTTATACAATCAGACGGGGGATCGTGTGTTTTCGGAATCGAATGGCCTAGTCTACCAGTGAGACTCAAAGGTTAACCAGGTTCAGGCCGCCTCGAGGCGTAATACCCTATGTTCAAGGGCGAGAGATCGATCGTATGAATCTCAAGAATACAACAGTACAATGTGGGAGGGCTTCAGATGGATCCGAGAATCCCATGCTCGCGTGATGGGGGTGGTTTACAGGTGGTGATGTGTATCTTTTTCTGTGGATGTTATCGCTGTTGTTCTCCTGTTTTGCTAGCTACCCGGGTACCCCTTTTATAGGGTCAGACCTGGGTTGGCTTGACCGAACCATGGTTGGTGTGACCGGACCATGGTTTGAGCATCTTGCCGCCTACGAAAACGGGTGACCCTTTAACAGGTGAGGCCACGGTCTTTAGTGAATCATGCTCTCTAGCGTTCGGGGCAGACGATCGGCGCCTCCCGTTCGTACCTTTGTTCACTGAGAGGGAGCATGCTTGCTTTACTGTTCAGCTTTATCGCCTGATGGGTTGTTTCTCGTCCAACCAGGTAGTTGCGGAATCTTTTGGAATGCTTATTTTCTCTGCGGAGCTGTACGTCGTTAGGAATTATGAATTGGCGTGATTGTTGAAGTAATAACTGCTTCGTAGCGGTCGGCGGACGAGTCCCGACCGCTAGGGTCCTGATAGCTCGGGTGTCGACCCCTGAGGGTCGAGCGATTACACCCGTCTCGGCTTCGGGCCTTGGCGAGGCTTCCTGACCGCTGAGACCGGGCCGCCTTTGTGAAGTTATTGGTGAGCTGTTGAAGGACCGCGGATCGTAAGTGGGCCGTGCTTCAGAAGTTGACCCGTAGGTACCCGGAGTATACTATCCCGACATATATATTAGAGTCAATCATAGTAGTGTCGGTCAAAAATGATGTCAGCAATACCGACACTATACGGTAACAGTGTCGGTCGCTGACATAATCAAACCGACATTGTTATTCACACAGCAATTTCACAGGATTCGCATAGAAATTTCACAGGTATCACATCAAATTCACAGCAAAAACATATGAATCAGTAATTTTACCTTTCTGCCAAAGAAGGTCTTACAATGTATCCATAAACTAAACAATAATATGTATATATATCAAAAATGTCATATAGCATTTCAAAGCCACAAGAATTGAGAGGAACAATGGTAAGAGGGGATGCGACTTACAGTTTACATATTGCCGAAATGGGGGACGGGAGGCGGCTTACCGAGAAAGAATGGGTGAGGATACTTACATTAGGGTTTCGGAGTGGGTGAGGGGGAGAGGAGATGACGGCCGAGAGATCGAAGCAGTAGCAGGAAACGCGGTGGGCGCCGAGATCGGAGGCGAACGCGCACTTGAATGTCGGAGGACGACGCGTAGCCATGACTGGTGCCAGAGCCAAGGAGGACGATCGACTAGCCACGGCCGGTGTCGGAGTAGCAGCGACGGGAGTGGCGGCGGCGGGTTTAGGGTTTCACGAAAAATTTCGGCAGCGTAACGATGTTGCGCGGGAAATAAAAAGGCCACCAGGTTTAGTGTAGAACGAAGTGACAAGGCTTGCTTATATAGTAAGAGTAACAATGTCGGATACTATGACGTCACGGTAACTGACACTACAAAAACTGCTAATAAGATTAACAATTTCTTTACTGTGTTATCTCTTGACCTATATAATGAATTTTGATCAATTTGATTTTACTATATTGCATTGTGTAAGTAACTTGTCAAATTTCTGTTTGAAATTTTTTAAGTCTTTTCATAAAATTTTTAGTTCAAATGGAACTATAGGTTACCAATCATATGGCACTATACGTTATGAGTACAAGAAAATATTGAATGTAGGTCAAAATTGATTACAAAATTTATAAAAAAATGTTCTAGTAATGAAATAGTAATGCTTATCACCTAGAAAATATTGTACAAGATAATAGAACATTTGGCGCTAAAAAAATTTGAAATAATTTAAGTTATGTTTGCTGAGTGACGTTGTAATTTCGGTCAAGCCAACTGAAACTACAAAAGTAAAAGACCGACACTGCTGTCCTTGCAATGTTGGTCGCTGCTGATTTCAGCTTGCCCGACACAATTAACAAGTTTAATAATTTCTTTAATATTTTTTTCTCGACGTATATAATGAATTTTGATCTACAATTTGATTTTACTAAATTGCATTGTGTAAGTAACCTGTCAAATTTCCGTTTGAAATTTTTTGAGTCTTTTCATGAAATTTTTAGTTCAAATGAAAATATAGGTTACCAATCATATATCACTATACGTTATGTGTACAAGAAAATATTGAATGTAGATCGAAAGTGATTACAAAATTTATAAAAAAAATGGTCTAATAATGAAATAGTAATGCTTATCACCTAGAAAACATTGTACAAGATAATGGAACATTTGGAGCGTAAAAAAATTTGAAATAATTTAAGTTATGTTTGCTGAGTGACGTTGTAATTTCGATCAAGCCACCCGAAACTACAAAAGTAAAAGACCGACACTATTGTCCTTGCAATGTTGGTCGCTGCTGATTTCAGCTTGCGTGACACTGTTAACAAGTTGAACAATTTCTTTAATTTTTTTTCTTGACGTATATAATGAATTTTGATCTATAATTTGGTTTTACTAAATTGCATTGTGTAAGTAACCTGCCAAATTTTGTTTGAATTTTTTTTGAGTCTTTTCATGAAATTTTTAGTTCAAATGGAACTATAAGTTACCAATCATATGGCACTATACTTTATGAGTACAAGAAAATGTTGAATGTAGGTTGAAAGTGATTACAATATTTATAAAAAATACGCTCTAAAATGAAATAAAAATGCTTATCATCCACTAGAAAACATTGTACAAAATAATAGAACTTTTCGTGCTTAAAAATATTGAAATATTTGAAGTTATGTTTAATGAGTGATGTTGTAATTTCAGTCAGGCAGCTACTAACACTATGGTCGTAACTCGCTGACACTGTTGTTCTTGTAATGTTGGTGATGTCAAGCCGACCGACACTACTAACTAAACTAGTCATTTTTGCCTATATATATGTATCCCGCCTCTTGCTTCTCAATTGTCAGCACACCGCCGCCCCTCAGCCATCGCACGCTGCCCCTCCTGTCACACCGCTTCTCCTCCTGTCACGCCGCGCATATGGTCCTTTTTCGGTTGTTACTTATGATGCCCAGTCGCGCACGGGTAGCCTGGTGAGCATATTCAAATTCTGTATTTTGCTTATTAGATCTGTTTGCAACATCATTTGTTTACCGGATCTGTTATTCTCATTTGATGCAGGTTTGTCAGATCAAGTTATTAGAGTTTATAGATTAGGGTTTGTAGCAGTGAGTTCAGGACTCATTCTCAAGTTTGGTGTCCTGTAATCTCTGTCAACAGGGTTGACAGAGCCTGGAATGGCAGGGGCCGCGTCTATCTGCTGCTCAGCGGCAATAACATTCTCAGAGGCTGGTCCTTGTCACTCGACTGGCTCGAACGCCCGGAAGGGAACGCAGAGATAAGTACAACATGTAGGATAGAAGAATAGAAATATTATGATACCAGAAGTGCAAAGGCGACGCATGCTAGATCTGGACGTTGTTGATAAATGTCTGCATACTCTTCATCTTGCAGTGGCCGATGCAAAGTGAAGAGCATGCGGACGCTCATCCACAACGTTCAGATCTAGCTTCACTCACCCTTGCATTACTGGCATCATGCTATTTCTACTCTTCTAGTCTACATCTTGTACTTAATTTCTGCGTTCCCTTCTGGCTGCGGCCCGAGCCAGACAGGTTATAGGCATTGGCCTCTGAGAACGTCGTCGCCATTGAGCAGCAGATACACGCTGCTCTTGCCGTTCCAGGCTCTGTCAACCCTCTTGAAGACATGTTTTTGGAAAGATTTTGTAAAATGTCACTACTGTAATTTGTAATGATATTTCTATTTTGTAATGATCAACATGTGTTCATCGAAGATTCTGGGATATGTTAATTGGTAGTACTCACTACTGTAATGTCGCTTAAAGATGGCGTCAATATATTCGATCGACACTATTGCTATTTTGTAATGTTGATTTTCACTGATGCCATACATGACCGACACTATTGCTATTTGTAATGTTGTTTTCTACCTGACCTCATACATGATCGACAATATTGCTAATTTTTGTTTGTACTGAAATGCCCTTCCCCTTCTTCTATCCCCGCATGCCGGCATCCTCTCCATTCTCACTCGCTCTCCTGGTCATCCTCGTTCCCCATTGCATATAGCTTGGATTGACGTTGAGGGCAAGTGGCGCGAGACCATGTCACTAGCGTCTTCTCGCCGATCTATGTTAGAGCATAGGGTTTCATCTAGCTCGGTGAAGGCTGCGACGTCTCAAAGCCTGGCAGCAGCTTGGATGTGCAGCAACTCCACCTGGTTGATTGTTCAAAGTGTGGAAAGAGGGTCATTAGGCTGTAGAGCAAGAAGGCCAACATGTACGATGAATTCTTCTTCAAATGCGAGTAGAATCAACTGGTGAGCGTTCAAGTCTGCTCTGATTTGACTTGCTTAAATGCACTTGTTCTTTAGAATGTTTTGAATCTCGTTGTAGAATGATCCAATGAGGTGCGGTTTTTACAAGTGAGAAAAGGACTATAGGAGATGGTTGGCTGCAAATGTACCCCAGCATGTTCAGGTTCCATTAGAGGAAGAACAGAAGGAAGCAATTGATGTATCTGTGGAACTAGCAAACTTGAAGCTTGAAATTGCGCAAATGACTTGTGAATTAACTGAGTTGAAGCATATGATTGAGAAGTTGAGCACAAAGATGAAGGCCGGAGTGCTAGCTGATGGAGTTTATGGTTGTATGGTAGGACTATTGGTGGCAAATCTGTTAAAGTAGGAGAATGAGAAATGTATTGTGTTTCAGACTCTTATTTCTATTTGAATTATGAAATTGTGTCAATGTTGTTTGGTTCGCTGTTTCAGTGCCAAATATGTTCCAGTTCATTTTAAAGAAAAATAGAAGTAAGTTACGTTAATGTCGGTTTCTGCTGATGTCATAATTGACCGAAACTATTGCTAATTGTAATGTCGGTTTTTGCTGACGTCATACTTAAACGACACTATTGTTCATTGTAATTTCGGTTTATGCTGACGTCATACTTGACCGACACCATTAGTGTCTATATTGACCGTCAAAACTCTCAGTCTTGCTAGAAGGATCCAACTGGACCGTTGCTCAGTGGAAACTGGAGCGTCAAAAAGTGAATTGCTTAGTGGAAACTGGAGCATCGAAAGGTAAATCGCTCAGTGGGAACTGGACCGTCACCCCAAGGGCTATAAAAGGGGTCGTAACTTTCTTTTGAACCATCTTCATTCTCGTGTTCTCCATCTCATTTCTTTCGAACCATCTTCATCTTCGTCTCCAGTGGCGTCCCAGAGAGTGCAGGAGCTTGAGAGCCAGCTTCAGGAGTCGGAGGCACGACTCGTCAAGCTTCGTCAAGATCTTGACGATATGCGGGTGTCCCTCTGGTTTCAAACCATCCTGGCATCGGACATCTTCAAGAAGATGAATGGTACTGTAATGAATCTGAAGCTGGGTCGTCTAGAGCTTCCTTTAGGCCAAGGGGGTCTCTTGCCCACTTCCTCCACGCCATGGCTCCTCTGGAAGAGATGCAGAGTTGGCTCTTTGAGAAGATGGAGTCGGAGCGCTGTGACCTAGCGTAGACAGTTGTGGACCGCATACTTTCTGCGATAAAGGTATGCCAGCCTGACTTCTTCTTCGACACCCTAGTTCAGCTAGTGTCCCATCGCGACGCGGCGTCCAGGGAGGCAGAGGCGACCATCAAGCGCTTCTTCACCGAGGTGGCTAAGGCAGCTATTCAGGAGGAGGAGGACTTTGACATGGAGGACTAAAACATGGAAGATTAGTTATTATAAGTAGTAGTAATTTTATAATTTTATGAATATTATGTTTACAAGTTATGTAAATTTATAAATATTATTAGTAGAAGTTAAAATGTGATCCCGGCTGCAAAGTCAGTTTATCATTTTAATATCGGTTTCTGCTGACGTAATACATGACCGACACTATTGCTCGTCGCAATATCGGTTTTCGCTGATGTCATACAGAAGCGACACTATAACTCGTCGGTTTCTGCTTCGTGATACCCGTCCGACACTATTACTTGATGTAACTTTAGTCCCAACTCGACTATACTTGATAGTATCTACCAACTTATAAGCTCTTGCTGTTTGTACATAGATGTGAAAGCGTGTAAACTGTATGACAGCTTGGCACTTGAGGTTGCGCATAACCTACGTAATCTCCAGTGTGAACCTGGTCAAATCATTGAACATTTTTTTTATTATATAATAAAAATATGTTACGTAAATTTATATTATATATTCTATCATTTCATAAATAATAATAGTAAAAGTTAAATATTATAAGAGTCTTTTAGGTTCTGTAATTTAATAAAAAAAATTTACTGCAAGTTAAATATAGAAAGAGAGTTTATGTATATGGACATGTTCTTTAATTTAATAAATATTTTGGAAGAGAGGGAGTATTTTGAAACGGAGGTAGTACAATGGTAACATTTATGTCGGTTTCTGCTGACGTCATACTTGACTGACACTATTGCTCATTGTATTTTAGTCCTATCTCGCCTATTTTTGCAAGTGTCGACATATTTATAAGATCTGATATTCTGTCTGTTTTGAGAGAGCATATAGATTATATGTTCAAAATATACATTGCACGGCCAGTAATGTGCAGTCTGAACATATTGTTGTACTTTTTCTTTTTTTTATTATATACAATATATAAGATAACTGTGTCGTCTTGATCTACGGCACTAAAAATCGACACTGCTAAAAGATACTAGTTTTGGTTATTCTTGACGTCAGCATGATCGACACGGATAGATTAATTATCAGTATCGGTTTTTGTTAGATCAAGTTTGTCTGAGACTATAGTGTTCTTTTTTATGTCGGATGTGGATGAAGGAAACAATAACCGATACTGGTGTCGTATTCTGTTACATCGGTTGCTTGTGACGTCTACTGTAACTGACACTATTAAGTAATAGCTATTAGTATCATTTTGTAGAATGATGTCATTTGAGTCTGACAGTATTACGGTCACAGCAGTTTCGGATCGTAACATTGAGGAGCCAGCGAGATTGATTAGTATCGACTGTTATGTTTGGTTAATATTGTTATAATTTTTCAGTGACATCGAGTCTCATTTTAGGCAGTGGATGTCCGTTGTCCATCCATACATTCCTCCGTTAACTCGATCGGTTGCCCGGTCGACTCCTACGTCTGCGTGCGTAATCCTGTGCCTATCCCATCCCATCATCATCAATCGAGCGCATCCCTGTCTCCTTATCAAGACCCGGCCTCTTCAAAGCCCGTCGCACGTCAGACCGCGCGCGCTGCTTCGTTACTAGCATTTCGTCGCAGTCGTCGCCTGTTGAAATGTCGGGAAAAGCGGCCTTCACCGCCCTCAATATCCGGGGGAAGCAGGCTGCTAATCACTGCCAATGAGGCCTCCCCCGCAAAAAAAACACGTCGACGCTGTCGGTACCGTCGCGCGTGGAGCTTGAACGGCTGGCGGGACCCCCGCATGACGGGGCACAGGAAAAAAACCGCGTCATTGAAATGTCTGGCGTTGATGCCCGCTCCGCCGTCGCCGTCACGTACCTGTACTTGTCAATATCAGATCTCGGTGATCCTGCACGGGCGCGACTTTGAACCACGAATTGCGCTGCCAACGTCCGTCGCATTATTTCCGCAGATAGCAATGCGTATGAAAGCGTTGCTGGAGGAAAAATGGAAGAATGCGCGACGCCGACGCGCACTATACCGGCCCGCTGCCTGATAATGTTGACCTCGAGGGAGATGATCAGTGTTTCTTTCTTTCTGGTTGTCTAGCAACGTGCTCACTCCGATTTGAAATTATTATAGCACTGACATCCATTTTTAAATGTTGGTGCATATATGATGATAATTAGGAGTGAATCTAGACAAAAATTTGACGGTGGTGCCCCTAAGCTATACGCGCCTCATTTTCAATTCATTTAACGTAGAGCTGCAGCCATATCAAATAGGCCCGTATCTTAATGAGTTTTTTTGGTGATTATTTTTTTTTTCCTAGGATAACATGGTTTTGCCACTAATGATAATTGAGATTTGTTATATTGCTTGATAGGTACCGGTGGTTACTCCTCCTCCTCAGCTAAACTCAATCATTAATTTTAAAAATTAGTATCAGATCCACTTTTTCAATACCGATATGCAACTAAAGTATCTTTAACTAGTAAATTTTTTATTTTTAATGAAAGATTGTTATTAAATCCAAGCATCATAACAAACCTTGAAATCCCTCTCACAGGATGCAGAGCTGCAGATTGCAACTGTCGTTAACAATATTGCACTACTCGCATATTTTGTTTTGTAACAAAACGCTTTCGCCGCTCGCTTTTGATCAGAGAGTCGGGTCGACGCCGGTGGGGCTAAAGCGGAGAAATGATCCATGGGCGCGCGCATCGCACTCTCGGATACCAGATTCCTACAGCGGCGTTGCCCTGCCTGCCTTTCTTCCAATCCAAAAGGCTGCAACGCCACAGGGGGGTGCCGGGTGCCGGGTGCGCGTACGTTTACCTTTAGGCATGCGCATGGTTGTGATCACTGATCACCGATCAGGCGAGGGGCCGCCGGCCGGACCGCGCGT
>BCLF01000018.1:0-42245 GCA_001602275.1 Zoysia japonica
TGCCGAACCTTTTAGGTTTAGTGCGATGTAATAAAGTACGTGTGAAAAATACCACTTTGTTCTGAATGTGCGTACCAACTACGGATCCAGGGAACGGTACATGTGGCACATAGACGCCCCTTTCTTTTTACGAGAATGGGGGCCTCACATTTCTGCACATAGACAAAGTTATCGTGGATACAACGTTTCTTTATAAAAGCTGTTTGGTTAATGGAAATCAGATTTTCAAGCTCGGGCCCCAATCTGTTAACAAGGATCTTAGAGACTAACTTAGCAAAGCTATGAGTCAAACTTATTGGCCTGTAGTCACCGACTCTCTATGGGTTGCTCTTCTTTGGGATCAGCACTACATAGGCTTGATTGAGCATATGAAACCCTTGCTGATTCATAGAGTAAAAGTGATCAAAGGCCAGCATACCATCGCCTTTAATAATGCTCCAGCAAGCTAGAAAGAAGAGACCAATGAAACCATGTCTAGGTGCCTTCTCCTTCGGAGCATTCTTAATAGCTTCAAATACCTCATCCTCCTTTTCATCCTCCATAAAGGGAAGGTCCAGGTGATGCAGCTGTTTAGGCTGCCAACCAAGCTCGGAAAAATTCAGGGTGCAGCTAGTATATGATCCTACATTCTGAAGGAAATGATTGTATATCACCTCATGCTTATCAGTTTGTGCCCAGGCTTATCAGTTTCTACCCTTTTGACTAGAGCACACGAAACCCACAGATCGAGCAAGTGGTCCGTCCGTCAGACGTCGTCCGCTTACGACCTTCTTTGTCGAGGTCGCGCGTGCACACGCCATCCAGTTAGGTTAGGCGCGCCGAGTAGGTGGCGAGCGCCGAATCCAATTAAATCCACGCTCAAATGGAGCGACACTGGATTTAGTGCTGATAGAGGCCGTTCTTTTGCCATAGACTCAAGGTAGTATAGGCATAGCAACCACCCTGCAGTGGAATGGCACCAGTTCATTTTCAGCAACGAAACTACTTACCTGCGCGCTCGATCCAGATTGTCTTCACTGCAAGGCAAGTTACTCCACCAGCCTCAGTTAATGGAACTTGCGCTTTCAGAATGTTCAGATGCACTGCACAGACACTTAGGTGCTGTTACTGCTTGCTTGTCACCTGAAGTCGCAGAGCACCAAAAGTCGTGGTGGTAGTTTCGGACGCATGCGTGCGTAACCAGAGAGTTGGCTGCCTTGTGTGACCGAACCATGTCGACCGGGAACGCGCGGGAGACTCGCGATGACATGGGTGAATGGCAGCATTCAATCTCAGTGGCGACCCAACCACTTCCACTCCTCAGAACCGTGGCGCGGTGCCAGGTCGTCGCTCATGCAACAGCGGCAGCGCAACGGCAGGTGCGCCGTGCCGCGCCGCGCCTGTATATAAACCCGTTCAGGGGTGCAGTGTTCTTCCAAGGCACGCTCGCTCGAGCGGAAGCATCTCATCTCTCTCTCTCCTTTTCAGCTGCTGTAGTGTTCTTCGGAAGAGCAGAGAGAGGAAGGAGACAGAGGGCGAGATGACGAGCGGCAAGGCTCTGCTCCTCGCCGTCCTGCTGGTGGGCGTCGCCTCGCAGTGCTCCGGGAGCAGGGACCTGCAGGAAGGTCACCTGGCTGAGCAGAAGTGTACGTTGTTTTGGTTCTAGACCTTGCTAAGTATGCTGTGAAAACTGCGTGAAACGAATGTATATTTAGTACTTTGTTTTTTTACGTGACACGACTGTTTACCCATCTCAACAGACGGTGGGTACGGAGCCGGTGGCGGCGGCTACGGTGGCGGTAGCGGTGGTGGTGGCGGTGGCTACGGTGGAGGTGGCGGCGGCTATGGAGGAGGGGGTGGTGGCTACGGAGGCGGTGGCTCTGGAGGAGGGGGCGGCTACGGTGGCGGCGGCTCAGCCGGCTCCTGCGAGTAAGAAGCTTAGGGCTCTTTTTGGAACGCAAGATTTTCACAGAAATTGTACAAAATTTATATAAAAATCAGTTTAATTTTACAGAAAAAACACAGAAAACTAAAAAAATTTCTCTAATCCAATGACTGATACAGTATTTGACTGGGTTAAACATAACCGAACGAGTGGGTTAATCAAATCATCGCGTACAACTTTTGCATGCATGCAGCTACTGGAAGAGCCACCCTGACAAGATCATCTCGTGCCTGGGGTCGCTGGGCAGCATCGTGGGGTCCCTCGGCGACGTCTGCGGCGCCTTCTTCGGGAGCAAGCTCCAGACGCTGCAGGACGCGCTTTGCAGCACCCGCACCGACTGCTACGGCGACCTACTCCGCGAGGGCGCCGCGGCCTACCTCAACTCCGTCGCCGCCAAGAAGCAGGCGTTCGCCTACTCCACGCAGCAGGTCAAGGACTGTGTCGCCGTCGGGCTCACGTCCGAGGTCGCCGCCGCCGCGCAGGCGGCCGTGCTCAAGAAGGCCAACCTCGCCTGCCACTACGACTGATGTTGTCTCTGGTTTCAGTGGTGATGCGTGCTTTCTTGTTGCTGTTTATTGATGATGTAAGGAAGAAATAAAGATGAGTTGTTGGTTGCTAGCTAGTACTGAAATGTGAGTCACAGTACCGTATTACGAGCAAGATGCTTACGCACTCGCACTTGTATCTGTTAGCTAGCTCTGGGTTGGCGAGATGTATCCTGTAGTACATGATCGACTACGACAGCTATACGTATTCGTATCTGCAATAATTTCCTCTCTTCGCGTTGTGTGTTCCTAGTTTGCTCGTGGCTTTTCAACGAGACTAGGACTAGGATTTTGCACGATTAAACAAGCAGCTGTTGGTCAGTAGCAGTTTTGATCTTGAGCAAATTAAACAAGCAGCTGTTGAACGAAACTGAAACATGTATGATGAAATCCTGCGTGGCGCCAGCATAGGGGGTTTGAGCAAAGTTGACACGTGGCAGACCCCCACCCCCCCCCCCCCCAAATGTTGGACACGAGCCGGCGAGGCACTCGGCTCCTCCGGCAGGAAAGGGAAGCAACGCCCGATGCTGTGTGCGACAGACCAGCGAGGGCGCCGCCCCCACCGCTCAACTCCGACGGCCAGCCGTCGCGGCTTCCCCGGACGTGCCCGTTGTCGTCCCGGCCGTCGACGCCGTGGGCTCCCGCGCCTGTTACTCTTCGATCGCGCGCGTCAGCGCGTGGACCAACGGGAACGGAGCAGCTCTGCTGAGAAGGCCGAGCGGCGCGCTTTCCCACGTTTCCGTGCTCAAGGCAGGCCGGATCATTAGTTTGTTAAGTAGCCCGATCAGGATGTGACTATTGAGCAGTTAATACCTTAATGCAAGGTCGTTCTACACTAATGATCCAGTTCCAAACACCTCACACCTGTAAGAAGAGGATCTTCTGCTAATTACGGAATTAACTCAACAAAACCAGCAGAGCATTCCTCGATTCCTACCGATCGAGGAAGGAGTGGGTGGTGGTTGAAAACTGTGTACGTGGTCACCATAGCAGGACCATGTAATATACTGCTGACTCAAGATCTCTTCACAGACTTCAACTAAGGTTAGTACATAAGATTAATCTAGTATTTATGTCATTAGACTAGATGATCATATGGGATTAGTGTGTTTTTGAGCGTACTCAGATGCCATTTGTTTAGCAGCGGCTGCAGCTGCGAGGAGTTAGCGCTACAGGAAAATTCAATTGCATTGGTGTGCAACGGCAGCCGCTGATCCAGCAGCTAAACGCGCCCTTTACTTCTAACGAGGCAGCTGTTTCTGTCGTCCTCTCCTAGGAGCAGTAAACCCCCCAGGAGCTCATGTTCCTATTTCGTCTGCCGGGAATGGGCTCCTGCTCCGATAATACGGAGTAATTCATGGAGAACAAGTCATAGCAGGCGTTTATTCGATTTGGACAGGTGCCAGCATAAAAACACATGCATGTGTAGAAGGATTTTGTAAAACTAGCTTCTTGTAAGTTTATAAAAAAAATGACATCATGTAAGAACTTAACCCTCTCTGAATTAGCAAAAGAAAAGTGATTCGTGTCGCCATGTGCTTGGCTATCTCTCCATCCATCTCTTTGTTATTAATTTTATTAATAAAATACTAGAAGCTAAAGCTTTTACTAGATCAAAAAGGAATAGCATAAAAGAATTGCATCATGTGTCGAGCGATAGCATGGTCTGGAATATATTCTTTTGTTTACTGGCTAAAATATACATATAATCCTATCAGATTGATCGATAAGATTAATGGAAAGGGAAAGGTCAACCAAAAATAAAGTTATATCAGGGCCGATATATACTCAAAATTTGGTCTATGATTTTCTCTTTATGTTTCGAAAGATCCTTTGAGTTCAAAAATTTTGTAACTGAGTTGAAACTGTGTATATCTATGCCGACATTCTCTTTTAAAGTATATAAAATACGCCCAAAAAATACTAGATAAAGTTGGGAGTTTGATGTGAATGTATCAGTACACATTGTGAGTTCCAAGCAGAACAGAAGCACGCTTGCTAATAGGGGATATCACGACGGGAGAAGTAAGTGGTGGAGGTGGGATTATTCTTTTATGATAGATGGAATTAGAATTTCGATACAAACAGATAATGACGAGATGCTAGGGAAAAGTACGGGCTGTGCATGCAAAGACGTTATAGGGTGATCTGCTCCTAGCTTCGTCCAAATAGAAGAATAACCTTTTTTTTTGCGTAATGTTAAAGCTTGGCCTGTTACAGATTTATACTTTACCCTTATGCTGTGTGTACGATTGCCTTTTCATTGTTTTGATGCAGCCTTTTTTTTTAAAAAAAAAAGAAACGATCAGTCGAATGAGAGCATGGATTGTCGGATGGCTCAACGTACTTCAGCTTGTAGTAAGATGCGACCGGCCAGATACGCTCATGATGCACTTGCACTCATCGATGTGCATAGTTGTGGGGTAATCAAGACCAACTTTTTCGGCAACCAGGGTCTAGTGGCCCACTATACAAAATACAAAACGTGAGGAAAAAGATCCAACAGTGAGTGTAGAGACATTCGGTTCCTTTTTTAGTGAGGTCAAGTCATTTTCAACAACAATGATCGTGAAGCATCAATACTAAATGTTATGATCACTTCTAGAATTTTTAAAACATATTAGGAACAGAGTTGTTAGTTTCTACTAACATTTTAAATTCAGTTTGCGTATAATTTGTATAAGCATAAGCACCTAACATCTATTTAATTAAGAGGGTAATTCAAACATCGTTAATGTCAACGTGCTCCCCTGGGGAACGAGCAATTTGCAAAACATTAGAAGATTCTAAGCAAAAGTCAGAAAACGTCTTCGGTCCGTTTGCTACCCCATAGAATTGGATGCATGAGACATTATACGGATATAGTTGTATGAGACAACTAATATGCATGACATGGATATATATGTTGATTCCCAAGCTACTGCAGTGATAGAATAGAAGATTGAAATCCTGTCGAACAAGTAGAGATGAGCATCTTATGTGTAATAAAGCAGGAAGATCAGTGAACTTCAAGGTACAATTAGAAACAAGAATCACATGTGTAGTGTACACAGCCCAAGCATCCTCTAGGCCACTATAAATAGCCTCCAAAGACCTATTGACTTACCCAAGCCATTGAAGGCCTATTCGCTTGTGTAGCTATACAAATCTCTCCACTCACACACATAGCATGGCAAACAATGACTCCTTGACCAGGGGGCAGATCATTGGAGATGTGCTGGATCCGTTCACTGCCTCGGTTCCTCTAACTGTCATGTATGAGGGCAGGCCTGTCTTTGATGGCATGGAGTTTCGGGCGTCGGCGGTCGCAGTGAAACCTAGAGTTGAGATTGGGGGTGACGATTTTCGTGTGGCCTATACCCTAGTAAGCAAGCCCATCACTTTGTAGATAGAGTCCCTTGATGGTATAGGCCGCATATATGGCCAAGATGTCGACTTATAATTTTCTCAGTCCAGGGGTACATTACAGCATCAAATTAGGCATGGCCTGAACTCCTGTCCTGACCTTGGGTTTGGCCAAGAAGTCCATGGCACAGTGAGAGAGACCACTGACTTATAAAGCAGGATTTTCAGACCAGCCCAAAAATAAAACTGAGGTTTATTTTGATTACCTAACATGTTAACCGTATGTTTGTGTTAATGTAAATCCATTAGGTTATGGTGGATCCTGATGCTCCTAATCCTAGCAATCCAACCCTGAGGGAGTACTTGCATTGGTAAGTTACGATTCTTGCATTTGTATTACATATACCTGCCAATTTATTGTTCTGTCACTCCCATCAGCTAATCTCACTATGTTTTTTACTACTAGGATGGTGACTGACATCCCAGCGTCAACAGACGATAGCTTTGGTGAGTATAATCACGCTGTATGCAAGGAACAGCTGCAATAAAATGCATTATGTTGGTGCATATGTGCCTCTTAAAATTCCATTAAATTTTATAAAGGACTGTCCTTTGCATGGAATTAGTACACAGTAGTAGGCATAGTATCCACGTTTGCTCTATGCTTTACCCATAATTGGTTAGTCATCTGTCGCATCCCAATAAGCATCCAAGGCCTTAGCTTGAGTAGCAGGCACAATAGTAGGCATAGTATCCCCGATTGCTTTATAATTCACCCATAACTGGTTTGTTGTTCAAAATTTGCAATGCATATCTTAAGTTTTCTTCTTCTTTTTTAAGAAACCACAGAGTCATTAGTCCCACGTGTAACTGATTTTAACCATCTGTCAAACTTTGAACTTGCCAAGATTTATATGAAAAATATTTTGTAAGCAAAATATATCATCTAGGCTAGTATACAGTGCATTGCATTCCGGAATTTTGTTCATATTGCATCATATGTATTCAACATCACTCAAATATGAATAATGCAATGCGTTCCAGAATTTTGTATCTTAACTTATAGCAGTAACACATGTTCTTTTTCCCCTGTGCATACAACATCACTCAAATCTGGCATTACACAGCTAATATTACTTTTTTTTAAAAAAAAAGAAAACTTATTTCATATGAGTTACATACCGCTTATATTTTAGACAAAAAAATATAACACATTTTGTCTACCCATATAATGCAACACAAAGGTTAGCAGTAATATTTGACATATGCCAAAATTCTATCTGGGACAGTGGGACTCATAAGGGATGTTTCAGAATTTTGTGGGGTACTAATTTCATCTTTGCGTTACACATTTAGGTTGTTCCCTCGTATTTCAAATTTTATTTTTAATAAATAATTCCTTTGCAGGTTTCTCTTTTATGTTTCTATATTACTATTGTGAAAATATTGCACGATATCTAGTCAGTACCATGTACTGCAAGCCATTAAGTTGAGCGATCGACGAGGTAGGGATGAATGAAACACAATCCTATCATGGTGAATATGGCAAAATTATTTTCAAAATTAGGTTTCCATTTATAGAGGCGACAAGTAATTGAGGATTTCTGAATTTTAAGTGAACTTTGAACTTAGTTGTACAAGTATTCTCGTATAGAAACATAGCTAGATTCATCCACCAAACTTCTGGAAAAGAAGACTGATGGTCTAGAAAATAGATATCATCTAGTTTAAAAAGATGGTGAAAATCATATTTGTTCTCACTTTTATTTGAATCAAATGACAGGCCGAGAGCTCATACCATATGAGAGTCCAAGCCCCACCATGGGTATCCACCGCATCGTTTTGGTGTTGTACCAACAGCTGGGTCGGGGCACGGTGTATGCGCCGCAAGTGCGCCAAAACTTCAACTTGCGCAACTTCGCACGCCGTTTCAATCTCGGCATGCCAGTGGCCGCCATGTACTTCAACTGTCAGCGGCAGACTGGCACAGGTGGGAGAAGGTTCACCTGATGACTTAGCCACTCGACCATACATGTTCAAGCAGTTGAAGGCAGGCTTCTGCAGTCTACTAGCTAAATAAAACGAGCTTACATACACACAGCCAAATCGTCATGCATTATAGCTAACAATAAAATGCATTGAGTCGTGTGCGTGTGTATAGGCTCCAAGTGTGCCTTCATGAGGCTATGGTATGTCTAGCTACCTTTACTAATCTCGTGCTAAATATGTTAGCACTGGGAGTACATGTGTGACATTTTGTCACACCTTCAGAATAAAGCGTACATGCCTCTCCTGATCTTGAGCATCAGCAAAAATGTTGTAACATGAATATTGGGTCAGTTTTGCAGCAACTATTTTCATTGTGTCATTCTGTTTAATTTGCAAATAAAACTCAGTATTTAATACAAAAATTAAAAACTGCTGTGGTTATAAATGTCATATACGTAATCCCTCCAGATTAATTAATTGCTTGACACAAGCCTTGAAGTGCTAATGTATGGAATCTAGCGTATTCCATACGCTGGATATAATGCTTAGGCTACTAAAATGAGGCTGTTCTTTACCATGCAGGTTGTTTCCAAAAGGCATCCTATCTTGTGGTGTGTACTTCCTTTAATTGTCGCAATTAGTGTGCTTCCTTTTCCTTTGCATAGCCTGGCTACATGTCTGAATCTTTGACTGTGCCGCACCAAACGTTGACGAAGCAAATAAACTGTGATATAATTAATTAGTGAATTATAATGCAGGGAAACAAGGTTTTGCCTCTCGATTCTCTTCCTGTCAATTTGCGAATCAAGCGTAGCACGTGTGAGAACGACTGCATGTTCTAGATGCCAGGATTTCGAATCGACCAACAAACAAGTTAGACAGTTTTGAAAAGGCTCACACCGAGCTCGGTTGATGGAGAATGTTGTCACTGAACAATAACCCTCGACATGAGCCCTTTACATGATTCCGGTCCACAACATATATACGATGCTCGTGATATCATGGCGACCTGTCACTCTGTCAGTAGTGGGAATTATTGGAACTGAAAACTACTCGTTTGGATTTGGAAATTGCCATTTAGATTGTGGAATAAGTAATAAGCAGCTGCAAGTTGCGAGGCAGCAACTGGCATCTGCGGCACTCCCTGTTGCTGGGTTGATTATTCATTCATGATTCGGCAGCTGTGGAGGAAGCGTGTGTGTGGTGAACCTTTTACTCCCGGTTTTAAATAATTGACACAGTTAACTTTTAATATCAATTTTAACTATTTGTCTTATTCAAAAAATTTGTTTAAATGTGTAAAATTATTAACCATAATTTAAATATCACTAATGATAAAATAAATAATAGCAAATTTTCTATATTTGAATAAGACGGATGATCAAAGTTGATGTTAGAGGTTAGTGGTGTCAATATTTTAAAATCGAAGGGAGTAGTTCCTAGTAGATATCAGTATTGGGATTCATTCTCTCATCATTAGAGATGCAAATGGATACCCAATAAGTATTTGTGATTTAAACTTCTAGTTTATTTTATCTCACTAACAATATAAGGTGGAGGGAAAGAGTTAGTTCATCTTAGAAAGTTTTAAATCTACCCACTGGCAAAAAAAAAAACAGAAAACTTAGCATCCCAATCGTGTCTCGTATAGCCATACAAATGATGCGCTAGATGATCCACATGGATTTTATTTGGATTAGGCTACTCCGAGTAGGGGGTTTAATTTATTTTTATCAAATACAAGTTATAATAACGTATACAAGGCTGCGGATCGACTTCATGCATGCGCAGCTTATCAGTTCAGTTGGCCCCGCTGATTCTCTTGGTGATCTCGCGGAGGGACTTGTCGGTGGGGCGGACGAGGTCGTAAGCCCGCGCTCCAGCCGCCGCGCCGGCGAACGGCCCAAAGATGTAGACCCACAGCGACTTGTAGTTGCTCCCCACCATCGCCGGCCCGATGCTCCTCACCGGGTTCATCGATGCTCCCGACACCGGCCTATTAATTATTATCCGTCAATTGTGTCGCAATGTGTAGAAGCAGAAGTGCTCCTAAGATGCAATACAGAACTTTTCTTAATTACCCTGCAAACAGCACGTTTAGCATGATGGTTCCGCCCACCGCAAGTCCGGCCATCTGCCCGACCTGCACAGCGATGTTCATCGGATTCGATCAGTTCACCGGCCGGACGATGCGTCTGCGTGTGGCGTGTGCGAGAGAGAGAGAGAGGTGAGGTGCGTACCGCTCGGTCGTCGGTGGCGACCCCCATGATGACGAACATAAGGTAGAAGGTGATGATGAACTCGAGCACGAGCGACTGGATGTTGGAGCCGGCCGGCCGCGTCACCGGGACGGGCTCGTGGCTCCCGCCGAACATCAGGCGCAGCATCAGGCTCGCCAAAATCGCTGACACCGTCTGCACCACCACGTACGCCGGGACCTGGCATGGATCGATCGTCGACGTCGAGGAGGTTAGATGAAGTTCGTTGATTGATGCAGTTGGGTGTGTTTTATTAATTACGGAGTAGTAGTTATTACTGTACTAGCACTACTTGCCTTCCTCCAGGGGAACCGACCGGCGACGGCGAACCCGACGGTGACGGCGGGGTTGATGTGCGCGCCGGAGACGTGGCCGACGGCGTAGACCAGCGCCATGACCAACATGCCCCACGTCACGGCCACGCCCGGGAACGTGGGCATGCCGTTCTTCTGGTTCACCACGATCACGCCGCAGCCGGCGAAGATGAGGAAGAACGTCGCGAAGAATTCGGCGACGAGCTGCGTTCACGTTCATGTTCAGAGAGACAATTAGCAGCATCGATCACACTTACAGAGCATGCTCAGCAGCTCTTATTAGGTACACTGATACACTACGAAGACAGACGCACGGAGTCTATCGACTGCCTGGACTCGATCGACGTGATAATCACCTGTTGAATGAAAGGAACCGACATCGGCATGCCGCAGACAGCAGCATCGTCGTCGGCAGGCTCAGGCCGGTCGGCGTCGCGCACGTCCGGCGTGTCCTTCTTCCCGTCCTCCACGGACGTCTCGAACACGGACCCGTTGGTGTAGGAGTCGTCTTCTCGCCTTGCCATCTCTCCCTTCTGCTACACCTAGCTAGTGATTCGGATATAATATAGGACTCCTGCTCTGTCCGGAATCCTCATCAGCTTGTTTTTGCACGCCGTGCCCTGTCGCTTCCCTTAGCGTTCTTCGAATTTTCCGAGAGTGGTTTTGATCTGTTGCAATGATCGATACTGAAACCGCTAGGAATACAAAATTCAGAGGAGTGGGCGCTCGACAGGTAGTCGATTTGGACAAGCTGAAGCGAGAACTCCCATGAGCCAGATGTGCATGACAGGGCGACAAGGTTTATATCAAGGGGTGGTTTTATTAATATGGGCGCGCCGTATGCTGTTTGATGAAATAGTAGTAGATTTCACTGTACCTAGAAAAAAATGAGCAATAGTGATTCAGAATTGAGTTGATCTGTGTTTCTCTCTCACTGAGACAAGAAAAACTTAAAATTTTCGCGGACTAGATTAAAATCGCAAATTGAGAAGATGGATGGTACAAACACACAAACACTAAGCTTGTGTGTGGACAGGAGCTATATTTGGGACGGTTCTATTATAACTATGACATTCTTTAAAGCGTAGGAATTTTATTGGAATTGATTAATTTTGTGAAAAATAAGATTAATAAAATGTTTTTGTAATTTAGTGGGGTTTAAATGAAAATATGTCGCTTAGAGGATTGGCTCTAAAAACCATAGTTTTGTGTTACAAAGGTGCAGAATAGTTGTAGTTTACTTAAAATTCAACTAAAAAATCATAGCTCTATATACTCCGTACACATATTTATGGCTTATTTAAATTTATCTTTTCCCTGTTTGCTGATTGGAAAGAAGAAATCGGCTTACTTGATCTCAATTTGCAATTGAATTGTGGAACTTTTGGGATTTTGTGTGAATCTTCAATGTACTAGTAGCTATGCACGTGTGATACGCTCAACTGAAAATGGTGTTGTGTTTTATTTGTTATTTGCTTATGTTTTTCGAGTCGCATGTAAGAAAGAGATTCAAATCGTGTTGATAACAGACCGAATTATGTGTCATATTTTCATTAAACCGAGTGTTATCATAATATGACGGAAGATTAGGACACAAAAAATTAGATTTACGATGCAAAGACCATTCAGGCGCACGAGGATTATCTCCTCGTTTCCATGGAGCTCGCCTGCAGCTTAGATGTATACTTTCTTTAATTCTTAAATTGTTGCTGTCAGAATAACAGATGTAATTTATTTTTAATTGAAATTCTTGCCCGACATGAACAATTAAAATAACACGGGAGTATCTGACAAAAACACAAACACATCCATCGATGCAGAAGCATAATATTTTTTTATATATACTCTTGGTACTTATTGAGTTGCATGCATCAACTAGTTGACTTCAAAAGCTTAAGCTGATAGAGAAAAGTAGACAATTCACTTATATACTCTAAAACTCCTCTCACGTGCAGCTTTTATAAACGCAAACATAGAATAGGAGTAGACTATAATTTATATTTTGATAAATTGTGCTCGTCAAAATTCGAACTAAAGATTTCTGGCTCTGATATCATATTGAGTTGCATGCAACAATCAATTGATCCAAAAACTTAAACTAACAGAGAAAGTAGACAATTCACTTATATACTCTGACAGTACTCACCATACGCCAATGTGATATTTAGTCCGGTACATGCCGATTTCGCTGAATTATTTAGTTTGATGTGGATACAGCCATACAGGTGCATTTTTGTGTCCTCCAGACTTGTACGAGTTCTAACGTACTCCAGTAGACAAGACTGCCGACTTATTAGTTGGCCCCGCTGATTCTGTTTCGGTGACCTTGACGAAGAACTTGAACTTCTTGGTGGGGTGGACGAGGAAGTAAACCCACGTTCCGGCCACCGCGCCGGCGATCGGCCCAACGAAGTGGACCCACAGCGCCGTGTCCATCGACGCATCCGACAGCAGCCTACTATGATCCGTCGATTTTATGTGACAATATACGGAGTATGTGTGTAGAAAGCACAACTAAGAAAAAATACAAGTATATACGGCTATATAGAACCTTTTCTTACCAGGCCAAAAGATCTAGAATGCCGATTCCGCCCAGCGCAAATGCGGTCGTCCGCCCGATCTGCGGAGCAGCATCAGCTCGGTCGTCGGTGGCGACTGCGTCGGCGACGAACATGACGCAGAAGGTGCTGATGAACTTGAGCACGAGCGACTGGATGTTGGAGCCGGCCGGCGGCGTCGCCGGCAGGGGATCCTGGCTCCCGCCGGCGCCGAACATCAGACGCAGCGTCAGGCTCGCCAGCGTCGCTGACACCGTCTGCACCACCATGTACGCCGGGACCTGACATATATGGATATATCGTTGAAGTTGAAGAGGCCTGATGAAGTTAGTCGATCGATGCAGTTATCTTGGACGTTTTAGTAGTTAGAACTAGCTACTTGCCTTCCTCCTTGGGAACCGGCCGGAGACGGCGAACCCGATGGTGATGACAGGGTTGGTGTGCGCGCCGGAGACGTGGCCAACGGCGTAGACCAGTGCCATGACCACCATGCCCCAGGCCACGACGACGCCCGGGAACGCGGCCATGCCGCTCCTCTGGTGCACCGTGACCATGCCACACCAGACGATGGTCAGGAAAAACGTCGCCACGAACTCGGCGACGAGCTGCGTTCACGTTCGCCACTAATTAATCAGCGTAAATTTACTTCAGAGAGACACATTAAGAGGAACGCCACTTTTACGTCACATTGGTATGATCGACGTGATCACCTGTCGAACGAAAGAAACGGACCCCGGCGTGCCGGAGAGAGCAGCGTCGACGTCGGCAGCAGGCTCAGGCTGGTCGGTGTCGTGCACGTCCGGCGTGTCCTTCCTCCCATCCTCCATGATCAACACCTCGAGCACGGCCCCTTCCTCTCGGCTTGCCATCTCTCTCCCTTCTGCTACACCTACGCTCGGTTATGTTAAGTGCTTAAACTTCAGAGATGAACTCGATCTCGGGAAACAATTAAGAGACACCTAAATACAGTATATAGGAGTATGAGCAATGAGTGTCCAAAATAGTACTGTGTCATCACGCTCATCAGCTTGTTCTTCGGATTCCCCGAGAGTGGTTTTCATGTGTTGGAATGATACTGAAACTGATTCCTTCAGGTTCGACAAGATGCTGTGCTGGACAAACTGAAGCGAGAGCTCCCATAAACCAGCGAACATGACATATTTCCTGTCAAGGGTGGTTTTATTGGTATGCCCTCGTATGCTGCTTGACGAAATGTATTTCACTTTATCTAAAAAAAAGGAGAAACAGCGATTCAGAATTGTGTGGATCTATGTTTAACTCTCACTTCTTCTTTTTTAAAAAAAATGTTTAACTCTCATTGACATGTGGACAAACATACTGTGTTAAATTTCGTGGATATCGTAAATTGAAGAGGACGAATGGTGGAAAAGAACACACGTCTTAATATTGTTTTGTTTAATCACACTACTCTATGATATGTCATCCACACAGAGTCTTAATCATCTAAGCCACCATGATCTACGCAGAATCCTAAATCATCTAAACCGCCACAATTAGATTCATTAACCATTAATATGAATCTGGCATGAAAACCCGCCTTCTCGATATATGGGTTGGACAACATAAAAACCCGTCTTTTTGATATATGAAATCTGGCATCCCTTCCAATATTGATTTAAGACGATGAGGCCTCCTTTAAAGCGTAAGAATTCTATTAGATTTGTATATAAAAAAGATTTATAAATGTTTCTACAGTCTAAAATTAGTACAAATGAAAGTATGTTGCTGACAGGTGGGTCGAATCTAAAAGAACTTTGCTTTACCATGGTTCAAAATAATTGTAGTTTTTGAAATTCAGCTCAAAAGTCATAGCTCTGTATTACTTGCCACAGATAGTTATAATTTTTTTAAGAAATAGGATCGCTTATTCTCAAATTGCAACCGAATAGTGGAAAATTTGGAATTTTGTGCGAATTTTCAACAGAAAAAAATATGTGTATCCACTTGTATTCATGCATTGACTGCAATTTGGACTGATGTCAAATTGCTTTATTAAGAGTCAAATCTCTCTTTTTTTGGTGCGATAAATTAAGAGGCCAAGTCTATCTATTCAAGAAATTTTAACTTGTTCCTCCCGTCTCCCTCTCCTCAATCGGCATCAACACATTCTCCGCACGAAACTGCGTTCCAATTTCCGAAGCGATTCCAGGGGCGTTGTAGCCGCCGGTCATGGAGGGACCCGATTGTCTCTACCCTCGGATCGAGCCGTACGATCTGGAGCCGCCGCAGGTGGTGCCGGCCGCCGTCGGCGGCGGTGAGGAGGATAGGGTTTGCGACTGGCTGGTGATGTGGGACGAGGACCCGGAGACGGCTCCCTCCCCTAAGGAGGTAATCGAGCTTCTTCTCCTCCTATCTTCATCCCATGATGAGTTCGCCTTCCTGGGAGATAGGAATTGCTGCCGGTGATTTCTTCCTAGATTGGACAGGTGCGCCCCAATAACTAGCCGATAACATTGGTAGAAATTTGGAGTTTTTAGGATTGTGCAGCGTTTTTTGTGTGGTATTTTGACTGGCTCACGTGTTGTAGCACGTGTGGAGGTTATGACTGCCCTACAAACGGTGTGAGATTTGTTTAGCTCTGTTTGCTGCCCTAAAAAAAGGAAAGATAGAAAGTGTACTTCCTCTTTTGTTTGGATCTTTAGATCAGATATATGTGATTGAGAATGCCTAACCCATGATCAATGAGTGGGCCATCCTTATAATAGTACTGCCTCCGTTTATTCTAATATAACAGCCATTGGAAAAGTGTTCTTTCTTATTTTTATGCTATAAGATTTCGGGAGATATAATTTTCAAAATTCCCTGTCTCATTTCTAGATGATACAGTTTTAAAAATGAATCACTTTGTTAATTGTGTGTAGAAGGTAGCCTAGGAAAAATCAAGATATTTATCCATAGCAAGGGACAGGACTTCATGGACAATCTGGAAGCAACGGAATCGATGTGTGTTTGATGCAGTCAATCCCAGCATGGCTGCTGCCTTGATTAGTGCAGGGGAAGAGCGAAGGTGCTGGGGGTTAGCTGGTGCTCGTGGGGTTTCCTACCTCACAGCACCCCTCCCAGGAGATTAGCTTTTGTTTGTTGTCTGCTGGGTGTTTCTGGTCGCCATCTAGTTCAGGCGATTTGTTAATTTTTTCCTTGTTTTGGTGTGGTGTGTGACTGTTGTATATTTGTTCAAACTCTTTCTTCTTAATATAATGATACGCGGCTCTCCTGCGTGTTCGAGAAAAAAAAAGGGACAGGACTTCAGTAGGGGGAATTTAGAATCTTGCACTTTTTTCTTAATAGGTTGCAGATGTCTAATGTATCAATTAAGATAAAGTAAAGGGAGTAATCAGCCTGGGGGTTCCTTTTAAATTATCCACACAAGCTATTTGTTTTTATGTATTATTGCCCAGATTATTCATGGCTTGTGTTTTATTTTTTGTGAAAAATCAGACTGGCCGTATGTTTGAGACAGGGACAAAGGATCATCCCCTCACAAATTTTGAGGAAGAAAGCCTTGATGTTGTCAATGCTTATGAGTGCAGCAATGAGATGACCATGGTAAAGGAAACTGGACAAAACATATATAGTAAATCCCCACTTCATGAGCAAACTGGCATGTGGGTACCTGCTTCTGTTCCACCCTTGACGAAACAGGATCATGAGGAGTGGCAAAAGGGTTTTGGCTATAACAGGGGCTGCTTCCAAGAAGAGTATAACTGGGATGTAGATGAAGAAAATTGGGAGATGACTATGGTGGATGTGCTTACTGAAATGCTTGTTGCAGGAAAAGAAAAGATATTGTCCATTGCATCATTTGATTTTGGGAAGCATGGCATGTCTCTGGTTTCACAATTTTTCCTTGAGGAGGCTTTGAAGGATAACACCCGAGCGCTTGAAGATACGCGCGCTGGTTCTGACCATGCTCTTCTTGAGACAGAACCTGTAAAATGGTTGCCTGATAGTGCTGCTTCTTCCTGCATGCTTTGTGGAGCTCGTTTTCACCCAATAATTTGTTTTCGTCATCATTGCCGTTTTTGTGGTGGGATATTTTGTGATGGCTGTTCAAAGGGTCGAAGTTTGCTGCCTCCAAAATTCATGACTTCAGATCCTCAAAGGGTCTGTGATGTGTGTGGAGTGCGTCTTGAGTGTATTCAACCTTGTTTGATGAATCAGCTTAGTCGATCTTGTCAACTTCCAACTCAAGATTTGACGGACCTGAGCACCTTGAGGTCATGGATAAACTTGCCATGGGCAACAACGATGGAGTACGAGATCTACAAAGCTGCAAATTCTATATATGGGTACCGTAAGGTATTCCTATCCTATACCACTTAAGCTTGTTATTTTATCCTTCATGTGCCTTTGTTTTATTCCTAGAACACATCTCTGCCCAACCAGTGGCTATCGAATGCTAGAAGCATACATTACTTATCAATTGTAAATCTTTTTACAGCTTTGGACCTCCGGCCCATCTGAAACTTACAAATCGTTCTACAATTCTATCCAATCAAGATAACATTTTTTTCATGTTGGAATTATGATTTTAATTATATTAGTGACCCGTATTAAATTCCAAGGTTGATGTGCAGAAATGAAAAAAGAGGCTTCATGCTTATTAAGTATTTTGTTAAGTCAAATTCACAATGCTTGACCTCTCAGGCACCCTGTATGCTTGACAAGTTGTAACCAGGAACATATATCATTATTTGCACAGTGACTTGGTCCAGATCATGCATTATTGTACGTCTGTTATCTTAAATTCTTTATGCGTAGGTGTTGCACCACCTGAGGTAGCAACAAGTGATGACTAGATCATTCGGTAAACGGAATACAATTATTTCATTTTGGAGTACTGCACAAAGCTGCAAACTTAAGTTCTGTTGCTGTAACATTGTTTCTTTTCTGTGACTCGCCTCAGAGTCATAACGAAGTTTATATTCCTTCTTATATCTGCTGCTTGTTCAATCAGTCACATAAAGTCAGTACAAGGACGTACTCATGAAGTTTTCTATGCATTGCAACACTCAGGTAGGAGAGCTGAAACCGGAGAAGTCGATACCTGATTCAATTCTTAGACAAGCAAAAGGGCTTGCAATAATCACCGAGGTTAAGGTTGGAATGATGGTTACATACAAATTTGGTACTGGACTAGTGGTTGCTCGAAGAGCTGATGGTTCCTGGTCACCTCCCTCTGCTATTTCTACTTATGGTCTTGGATATGGTGCTCAGGTCTTGTTTCATTAAGAAAGCTTGTACTGTTATTGTAACCAAGACCTGATAATGCTAATTTGTCCATATTGATGTACCTTTCAGGTTGGAGGTGAGTTAGCTGACTACATTATTGTCCTTAGGAACACAGATGCCATCAAAACTTTCAGTGGAAATGCACATCTGTCGGTTGGTGCTGGTATTAGTGCTTCTGCTGGTCATCTTGGAAGAGCGGCAGAGGCTGAGTTTCGTGCTGGTGATGGTGGTTATGCTGCCTGTTACACATACAGTTGTAGCAAAGGTATGTTTGAGTTATACGAATTGAATTTTCCTCCTTGAGTCTTGTTAGAGATATGTGTATATGTCTGTATTTTCTATTTCTCTGAGGGGTTCTTTGTATATTTTCCTCACCTATACCTCTGTATATTGAGGCCCTTGCCTCCTTCGTGAATACAAGTGCCATTCATAACATGGTATAGAAAGCCAATTTTTAAGGTTAGGGTCCATCTTCGTGCCATTGATGGTGAGCCTCTTTCGGATCCCACACGGTATAGACACATTGTTTGGAGTCTCATTTATTTCGGTGTCACTCGTCCTGACATTTCGTACTCTGTGCATATTTTGAGTCAGTTTGTCTCTGCTCCTACCCAGATCCACTATAGCCACTTTCTTCGAGTTCTACGTTATCTTTGTGGAACTACCTCTAGGAGGTTGTTCTTCTCTCGCTCTAGCTCCTTACAGTTCCAGGCGTATTCTGATACTACCTGGGCTAGTGATTCCTCTGATCGTCGCTCTCTTTCTGTCTATTGTGTTTTTCGTGATGGTTCCCTCATCTCATAGAAGACTAAGAAGCAGACAGCAATTTCTCGTTCGAGTGCAGAGGCTGAGTTGCGGGCTATGGCTCTGGTGTCAGCGGAGGTTACTTGGTTGTGGTGGTTGCTTGAGGACTTTGGTGTTTCAGTGTCCGTTACTACTTCTCTTTTGATCAACGGTACAGGGGCTCTCAGTATTTCTCGTGATCCGACAAAGCATGAGCTCACTAAGCATGTTGGTATTGATGTTTATTATACACGAGCACAGGTTCAGGATGGGATTGTTGCTCCTCGGTATGTGCCTTCAGAGTTGCAGTTGGTTGATTTCTTCACGAAGGCACAGACTCGACATCAGCATAGATTTTCTCTCTAAACTCAGTGTTGTTGATCTAACATGAGTTTGAGAGGGGGTGTTAGAGACCAAGAAAATTTAAGCATTAGGCGCTAGGTGAGCGGTGATCCTCCGCCTAGAGCTTAGGCGCGCCTAAGCGCTGCTTAAGCGTTCTTAGGCGCTATAGTAATTATGCATCAAATATGATTTAGTGCCCAATCCAATTACAAATAAACTGAAAATGGAAAGAAAAAAGAGAGAAAGACTTCAGTTTGATGGCCCATCTAAGCCCATGAGCCCACTTCACCCTCAAACCCTCTTTTCCTCCCCCTCCTGGACACCACGCCTGAATTCCCTCAGCCGCCACCAGTCCATTACGCACCTGCCCTCCCTCCCTCTCTCTCTCTCTCTCTCTTTCTCTCTCTCAGCCGCTGCAGCAGCCTCACGAGCTCCAGATCTCCGTGTCCGGCGCCCTCCTGCGCGTCTGCTGCCTGCTTCCCTTGGGCCTCACCTTCCTGTGTCCGCCTCCTTCGCTCTAGGCCGGATCTTTGCGTCCACTGCCTGATTCCCTTGGCGTCGGCTGCCTATGGGGCGCCTCCCCCCTAAGCGAAGCGGAGGGCAGCTGCTCAGCGCTTAATCGCATGTGGGCGGCCGCTTTTTAGCGCCTTTTTTTCCAGGGTTAGAGATATGTGTATATGTCTGTATTTTCTGTTTCTCTGAGGGGTTCTTCGTATATTTCTCTCACCTGTACCTCTATATATTGAGGCCCTTGGCCTCCTTAATGAATACAAGTGCTATTCATAACAAATCTTGCCATTTGATCTTGATACTCTAGGGAAAAATCTTCTTTTGTAAGCTCACCAATCAATAATTTAAGAATTATACAAGGTTTAGTTTCTTGTGTACCAGCTAGTGCTTGACTGCTAGGTCCTTCTTAAATGGTAATAGGCATTACTAAGAAACTAATGGTATACTCCCTCCGTCCCAATAGAAGCTTATTTTTAGGTTTTGTTGACTACGACTTTGACCAATGATTTTGATAAATTTAATTAATCTTAATAATATAAATTATATATATTATGAAAATATTTTTTTTGATGAATCTAAAAGTACAAATAGTATGTTTTTAAAATTAATTGAACTTATAAAAATCTTTGGTCAAAGCGTCAGTAAACAAAAGTTAGAAATAAGCTTCTAATGGGACGAGGTAGTATATTTTTAGAACAAAATGGTACATAGTTCAGGCATTGTGCTTTAACCATACAGTCACTGCGGTGGCTGCAGATGATGGTTGTAGCTTATGGCAGCAAATAGCAGATAGCAATTGAATAAAGTGAGACATGATGGACATTACAATTATAAGCGTATGTAAGCTACGCTGAGGTAATGAATGAAATTGAGCATCATTTCAGACCTTCCTTGTTAGAGCATATGTATTGTGATGATGTCACATTGAACGTAGGTTTTTCTGATTTTATTTTAGTTTGCTAAATTTGTATCCTATAACATTGATGAAGTCCTCTATGTATGTTGAAATAGTTAATCTAAAATTGTTATTTCATTATTTTGATTTTGCCTCTGTTTCGTGGCAGGTGCCTTTGTGGGCTGTGCGTTTAATGGAAGTGTCGTATCTACTCGAAACTCGATAAATGACCGATTTTATGGTAGTTCCATCAAGGCATCAGAAATCCTTCTTGGTTCTCTGCCAAGGCCGCCTGCTGCCGCTACACTCTACAAAGCTCTATCTATACTCTTTGATAAGATTGAAAAGCAAACCCCTTATATTAGTTTCTAACACGCATTGTTCCTCCTGGAGGGTGAATTATCTGTATGCAATTGGTTTATTATCTCTACTCCTAGGTGGTGATGAAGCAACTGTGCAATTTGGCATCCATTGTTACATCAAAAGGTTCAAAATATAGTGCCACAAAATACCCTGTAAATGTTGTACATATAATTAAATTTCGTGAGGAGTGAAAGGAACTCCATTTGTTCAATTGTGTGAATTCTCACGCTGGTGCCACAAAATACCCTGGAACTCGGATATCAGAAGAATCAATACAACGGTAAGCATGATCATGTTTAATTGATGCTGAAAAGAAAGATGCCCTAAAATTTGGAATTTGAACTTGCAAACATTTTAATCAGCCACAGCACAACTGAACCAACGAACTATCCATACATTGTAGACACACTTCCAGAAGAAGTACAACGACAATAGTCATATCAAGTACAACTGAAACTAGTTTACAAGAGCACATGAATGCCACAGGACTCTTCAGTCGCAGCTACAGCTGACGGATGAGAGCACTTCTTAAACTTGTCATGCTATCCCGCAACATTCTATTCACCTAGCATTTCTTTCCCTATTCATTTCAAAGGGGGAAAAGAAAAGAAATGAAGAAAACGAAATAAATAAGTTAACAAATTTCTTAGGCTGACACAAGTTCAGATCCCTGAAAGAGGATGGAACATCTCCAGATGACCATGATGTGATCTCTGAATCCCTTCTCTCTTTCTAAAAACACCGAAACTCATAAAATAGAATAGCACCATCCAAATAAACATTAAATTAAAAATCAGGTGAATATAAGGCGATCTTTTATCATAATCAGGAGGGATCCGCGCGTGTCTTTGAGCTCCCAAGGGTAAGCTCGAGCTCATCTGAGACACATTCCTCATGTATCCGTTCCCCCTCCCATGCCTTCACCAGACCAGGTGACTCGTTGTTGCCATTGCTGCTGCTCCCGAAGGCAAAATCATCCGGAGCACCATCACCCATCTGGACATCATGATGGGCTGGTACATCACCCATTACTGGAGAACATGTTCCACTCTGTCCAGGGGTGCACATTCTTGAAGAGCTGGCAACAGTCTCCCTGAAAATGCCAAAAGGATTTGGCGCAACAAGGTTGTAGGTCGGTGATGATGGACCAGCAGATGATATTTGAAACCCTGCCAGCCATGCTGGGTCTGGAGCAACCTGGCGTCCAGGGCTTGGCGGTGTAGAGTTTGGAAGAGATGCATAATTTTCCCCAGCCCATGGTGGTTGAACACTTGGGTTCTCCCAATCAGTCTTGAATCGAGGTGTCCGAGTCGGGGAGCTGGATGGAGGTGTCACTGGTGCGCTGATAGAACCGCCATTGAAGTAGAGATGTTGAATCTGTGTGAACTTGGAGGACGAGGCAAATGATGGACTTGAGGAAAGATTCTTCAGCCATGGGATAAGAGAGCTTCCCTCGACACCACCAATGAAGTTGTTCCCACCAAGTGTAAGATGTGACGAGGATCCTGAGCTTGGGAAGGAGGAGGATGCAGGGCTTGGGTTGTATGAAGCCTGCGGACTTGGTTGATATGAAGAGCAAGGGCTTGGTGAAGCAGACTGTCCAATTGGATCATGACGCTCTGCTGCAGGAGGTTTACATCCCTGGAAAATGTAGAAATTTGGCGGTTAGTAATCGGATCATGAGCAAGGGGTTTGTTCAGTTCACATGTAAACTCAAGTGTTTCCAAAGACTTGTTGCAAGCAAGTACTCCAATGAATTGTTATTATGCTGTCATGAAATTCAAGTTTCTACTAGCAAATGAAAGTGTAAACTGAACAGAAACATGCCAAGCTTGTACAACTTCTTTCGTTGACATGCCACAAGAAGCAAGTTCGGAAAAAAGACCATATAGCTGCTGTGAGGTGGATCAGATGCAACGGGAACCAAAAAAGTCAAATTTTCTGGGTATAAAATTACCAATGTAATTTACTCTGTTTTTAAAGCCAAGGAAATTCCCCAGCTGTTGGTGGGGTTTACCTTTTGCATATATCAGAACTGTTGTTTCCTACTGCTAACAATCCTGGCACAACCCCCAAAATCGACGATCCCTGCGCAAGGATCTAGCAACAGCGTCAATTTGAACTATGCTTTTTGTTGTTTTCTGATTATAGTTCCATCTTTACAGCTTTAAAGAGAAATGTTAAAAAAAAAAGCAGTCCGTCATCCACGTATCAATCTATGAATCTTAGCCCAAACTAAATAAAATCGAACCATAGTCTCCACGGGACCGGGAGAGAAAAGGGATAATCGACAGAATCTTTTTTAGTGCTGGCAGGAGGAAAGAATGTCGAAGACATTTTCTTTGCTGGAGATCCTAATTCTAGAGCTTTCACATATGGATAAAGCAGCACTGCGTTCCCATTGGCTCTAAACGGAGCACCGAGTGTCCCTGATCCGGCAACAGAACAGCTTACAATGCATCGCCAAGAAGCAACAAAGCTCAAAGCAGGTCCAAATCCAAAATCATGGAAGATTTGCACGCCACTCTCGGCGAATCCCTAGAACCGCAAGCGAAACCGAAGAGCCACTGCGCGGCCTCCCCTGCAGAAAACAGGGGAAAGCAGGGGAAGGGAGAGGACGGACGGGGATCGGTGGGATGACCTTGCGGTACGTGGTGCCGTCGGGCTCGACGGTCCACCCCGCCTCGTTGCATAGCGCCTTGAGCACCTCGTTGTTGTCGCAGTGCTTGGGGAGGTTGTAGTTCCCGTAGGCCCTGAGCCCCGCGAAGATCTTGGCGGCGATCGCGCGGCGCCGCCGCTCGCGCCGCCGGTTGTTCTCCCGCTCCCTCCACGTCGGGACCCGCGCGCCCCCGAGCCCGCCGCCGCCGCCGCCGCCGGTCGTCATCCGCCGGATCTCGCGGATCCGCCCCGCCGCTCGCTGCTCCTACTGCTGCTGCGTCTGCTGGTAGGGCTGCTACGAGTATTGTAACCCTGGCTTGGTTGCCTCGGTGGTGAACTGGTGATGGATGCTGCTGGCTGCCTGGCTGAGCTGGGAAGCGTGACGGACAGCGAGCGTGACCGAGCAGGGAGCCTGGGAGCGGTAAGTAATGGCGATGACGCCCCTCGCCGCGGGAGCTTTTCTCACACTTTCCGACTTTAACCTCGCGTGCTGAAATGAGCGACGCGCTCCGCGAAGCCCGGTGCCGGAACTAGGGGTAGCCACGGCATTTCGCGGGAGGTGGGCGGGGACGGTTAACCGGGAGGGGCTCCAGCTCGGGGAAAAAGCACGACGAGGCCTCCGACGCGCGGGTCCGCGGGTGTCACCGTTCCCCGGTCAAACCAAACGGGCGAGCCGCCGTCTCGTCGACGTCAGAGCGCCATCATCATCACAGCCGATAGCGGCCGGTAATGACTGTGTGTCCTCCATCTGTCGTGTCTCCGGGCTCCGGCGCGGACAAGTGAAACGTGGCAAGGACGATCGGGACACGAGCTATATCTAACACCGGTTAAAAAAGACACATCGTAATCCAACCAAAGGGACTCGATTAGGGAGGGCATCGACACGTCGTTTTCGGTCCTCTGCTCCGACCGACCGCACGCCATGGCTGATCCATGCATGCTCCTTCGGATTCCGTTTGAAACCCCACTGGAACGACGAACATCGTCGTCGCCCTAGCATTGCCCTGTCCCTCTCCTCCGTTCATCTCTCTCTTTCTTGCTGCTCCTATCTTCGTCCACTGGTCTCTCTCTTTCTCTCAAGGGCCACTGCCTGCCCTGCTCTGGCCGTCGCCGTCGCTTCGTCCGGAACTGGGAGGAACAGATCGCGAGGGTGATGACGCGGAACAGAGGACAGCGGCTCCGGTGCTGCTTGGCAGCGCTCGTGAGTCGACGTGACTCATGCGTGCGAGACGGACAGGGAATGGTTGCGAATTTTATCAGGCTCTTTTGGCGTGTCTCGGTCGGTCCACCGTCTGTGCTCTGTTTTTCCTTTCTCCTTTTGCTCTGTGCAAAATTACTGTACTACTTCAAACCGATGGTGTTTGTTCGAACGTAATTAGAGAAATCTACTGTGCTTTCCGAAAAGCGAGTCAAATAGTTCGGAAAGTGCTGTTCCACTGCCGAAGCAACGAATTAACGATTTTATTTCATTTATTGAACGAGCATGGATTCCATCTTCACGAAGACAGGGCGGCCCCAATGATAGATGGTACTACAGTACTCCTAAACTGCGCAACGCAATTGTACAGGCTTAGAGCTAATAGCAAGCGGAGCGCATCTGCTGCGCATGGTGCGCGTGACCGGCGCATCATTTCGCCTCCTCCACATGTTGGGGCCGACGGAGCTGCACATGCGAGGCGCAAGCGCGGGCGCGACATGACGCCGCCGGTCAAACAAACATACGGACCGAGCAGCATCAGAGGAGAATTTTTAAAAGGAAAAGACCTCGCCAATGAAGAGCTGCAATTTGCATTGCAAAGCAGCATCAGACTCAATAAGTATGCTAAACCTGGGCGCTCGCTTGCCCGGGGGAGGGGGCATGACAGCGCGATGCGGTTAGCTGCTTCTCGTCCTCGACGCCACCCAGCTTGTTGGCAAATCACATGCACGACACGCTAACACGCACAAGGGGGACAGTGGCCGTCGTCCTTGGGCGCGCCGGGCACGAGAGAGAGGGGAGGGTTCTTCTTTGCTAGAGCACCGGCCGGCCGGCCAGGCGAAGCTTTTTCGCTGCACGGAGACGGAGCCAGTCGCGGACGCCCTCGGATTCGCGTCCGCACGCGCCGGACTCGCGCGGGCATCCGCATCCGCATCCGCATCTCGCCTTGGACGGTTGGACCCCTTCCGCTCCCGCTGGGTTGGACGCAATGGGGGAAAACCGAAAAAGGGAAAAGGAGGGGCGAGCGCGTGATGGGTGACCGCCTTTTCATGCCGGCGGCGCGCCGTGAGGCGTCGTTTCACTTGCCTGGAGGCTGGAGCGGTGTGTCTTTGCTGCTTTCCTTTCGCTGCCGAAGCACGCAGGAACGGTGGCGGGGCGAAAAGGAGGGGTGATTTCTGGCCCACCACCAGCTGGGCCGAGTGGTACTACAGCGGAGCATGGAGACCTCAGATCGGCGTCCGGCGGAGCTGGTCAAGAAGCGGAGCAACGCACAAAGGGAGCTCCAGCATGCCAGAGTGTCGATCGATGACGCTGGTGTTCCGTGACTTGAGGGATCTTGCAGCTAAAAGAGGGCATACAATATATATAGACAAATATAGATGATCAGGCATCAAAGGTCCCATGGTCTAGCGGTTAGGACATTGGACTCTGAATCCAGTAACCCGAGTTCAAATCTCGGTGGGACCTCCTTTTTTTTCTTTCTTTTTTCCTTCTCAGAAAATACTTTTTTTTCCTCAAGTATCTGTGCTCATCATTACTTCAGTCTGCAAGTTATATGAGCTCAGACTCAGATTTCCCTTTTTGACACACGCTCGTACCTGTCACAGGCATCTGCTCTTCTGCTTCAGTTACCTTCTCCCACCCGTCAGAGAAGCGGAGGATATGAATTACAGAAACAAATGGCGATGCATTTCTCTTTAGACCACTGTATATTTGTAGTTACATGTAGCAACCAATATTGTTCATCACAATCGTCTGCAAAAAAATTTAGAAAAATATAATTTGTAGTTTGTAGTACATCCAGACACATGACAAGAATCATGGCCAAATGGCAATTGCAGAAGCCGTTGACGCACTACACACGTCGACTTGCATCTGCATTTTTTGCATCACTGCATGCACGCATAAATGTTACGGAGTTCAACGAGCTTCTCCATGGCTGCTTCCACAAACAACTACCTACTCCAGTGTACCGCGCTCAGAACAAACTGGCCAAGCGAGAGATGAATCATCTGGAGACCATGCACGGTGCATGTCACCACCACCGCCAGCAGCAGCACATCTGCATCACAGTAGCACCACCATGAACGAACACACCTTTTCATATGTCCCATCGGCAAAATTAACCTCCATAATCCACACCGCAAGATCAATTACTCTGCAATGCACGCACCTTCTTTCGCTTCCGGCGCCGCCGTAGTCGCCGTCGGCTGCGGCTGGCCGCGGACGACTGCGTGAGCAACAGCACCTCGGCCCGGAGCACCAGCGGCGACCAGAGGCCGCTGCGGGCGTAGTCGAAGTCGAACTCGCTGGTGTCCGCGAACTTGCCAAGAAGCCCGTCAGAGACGTCTCGCGAGACCACCTGCACCACGGACGACTCGTCCTCGGCGCCGGTGATCATCGGAGACGACGACGAGGACAGTTCCTCCGAGGAGCAGTGGCTCACGATCTCCTCCGGCGCGGCAGACGGCGCCTCCGACATCGTGGTGGTTTGGCGGAACGACGGCATTGCATGCGCGAACGATCAGAAGACGGCCTGTTGTGGTATCGCGCGCCAGACAGGGTATAATATATTTCTTATATTTCTTCTACCCTTTGTTTGCAGGAGAAGGGAGGGAGGAAGAAGATTTGCAGCGGATCGTGCGGTGGGTGAAGGGAAAAGGACCTGGTTTGGACGGCTCCTCCTCCTCCCCCGTTCCATCACCGGGTCCGAGCTCCTCCACGCAGGAAGTTGCAGCTGTGGCGCCTTCCTCCGAACATGATTGATCGGCGTCGAGGGAGGCCAACCGGGGCCACGACGCGCCACCACCCTTGCTTTCTTTTATTGCCCTGTCACGTTCCGGTGTTCTCACCTCGCGCGGCAAGTACAGCTGACCCCTTTCCTCTCCAGCGACCAACCGGAACCGGGGCGCCTCTCCGACATGTGACGTCTCTAAAGACTACCGCGCGCTGATACAGCGATGGTGAAGCCGTCTCGCCATATAGATGGATTGGGGCGCATTGAAGGAGATAGCATGGGTACGGGGATCTTTTTACGACTTGATTACTGCATCATTATGCTTTCGTTAGGACTTGATTAGTATGATATGTACATGAACATGCCACGTTAACTATACAGAAAACCGGTAGTTACTGCATCCAACTGTTCCTCTGATCGAGCAAGTGAGCATGCATAAGGTTGATCAGTCCTTGGGTTCAACCATTGCCGTCGCAATCATGAGTAACCTCTCCCAACGGATCTCGATCCGTCCGTCCGGCCGGGCTGGTAGGGTTCATCGGCAGAGGCCCGCAACGAAGCTGATCTGAACCTTTCTCCCATGTGTGGGCGACAAAGCGGCAGCCAGGGACATGCCTGGTGACCAAACCACGCACATGCACCGAAAACCAGAAAGGCCGGCCTGCAGCGAATCGGAGATGATGCTGCATCTCCTTTCGGAGTCGATCAGCTAGCGCAGGGTAGGAGCAGGATCGAGAACGATGATGGGGCTCGGCGGATCCGAGATCCAATCGGACGTACAACGCACAGAAACGGCCGAGGAAGGAGCGGATCAACTGCCCCTTTTGGGTGCGTCAATATCAGCTCCCAGCTGCACAGTGCACACTGGAGCAGAGAGGAGCTGGTGCTGATTCCACGGGTGAGCAAGTAGTAATAAAGCTACTGAAAGCTCAAAAATTATGGGAAGCTGCGTACATGATTTCAATTACTAATAATCCTGGTTGGACGAACACGGTTATATGATCGATGCGAGACGGCCCGATCAAAGAGAGAACAGTAAAGATCAGAGCGTGACCTAACATACGAATGGAGTGGATGTCAATTTTTCCCCCTTTTTACGTCGATGCATCTGTCCATGTTCTTCAAACTTTGCCTCCCTGCTTGAACGATGCTCGCAGTCGTACCACTAGATTCGTGGCCCTCACCCACCGAGGTCCTCTGTCACAACTCCATTCGAGTATCGGAGCATGAATCATCACAGCAAGTCTTATAAAGATGATGTAAACTGGCGGTAAGAATTGTCACATGATTGTTATGCAGAATTACTCCGAGCGTGATGCTAGGGATGATGCACTGATTAGTTCTTAACCTTAACAGACTTCAATGCAGATAAGATCAATAAAATTCTCGAGGTCGATAGATGTGGACGCACGGCATACCGGTTTTAAATGAACACTGTAGGAGACGTGTCTAGCATGTTTTTGTGTCAGAAACCTATGAATTTTGCGTAGAACGTTTCAAAGTTTCAAACTTGTAATGTAAATACGCGTTTTCTCTATACTATATTCTAGTATGGGTCTGCTAATTGCTATGCTCGCAACCAAAAGAAAGAAGGTTGGTTACCGGAGCCGTAAGTAAACCTGTTACGGGGCCCACTGCCAGTGAGTTCTCCGTAGCCCCGCCCGACCAAAATCCCCCACCCGCCGCACTCCACGCATCGCACCGCCCGCCGCGCCCGCGGCCGTGCCGTGCCGTGCCCCCACTTCATTCCTTTGCTTTCCCCACGCGGCCACGCCGACCCGGAGACCCCACCACCACTCTCTCTCACGCCCCGAAACCAGATCGGCGCCGGAGCAATGGCGGCGGGGTACCGGGCGGAGGACGACTACGACTACCTCTTCAAGGTGGTGCTCATCGGCGACTCGGGCGTCGGCAAGTCCAACCTGCTCTCCCGCTTCACGCGCAACGAGTTCAGCCTCGAGTCCAAGTCCACCATCGGCGTCGAGTTCGCCACCCGCTCCCTCCAGGTCGACGGCAAGGTCGTCAAGGCCCAGATTTGGGACACCGCCGGCCAGGAACGGTACGTACTCCACCCAGTTCGCTGCGCTGCTCCGCCACCTTCCGTGTCTATCTGCTGCGGCTTGGGGGATGGAGGTGGTAGATCTGAGTCTCCGTTTGCCCGCGTTGCCTATGCTTGAGTGATGTCCGAACCCGAACCGGTGAGGCTCTGCACTGGATCTCGCCGCTGAATTGCGTTGCTTACTAGTGTCAGCAGCCATTTTTAGGATTTGGTGATTCGATGAGCTTGGATCCAACTCACCCGTGGAATTGGCACGCTATATGATTATAAACGTTATAATATGGTAGTACTCGGTGCATAAAAAAAACAGCAAATTTTAGTCCAGCTTAGCGTGGTTGGCTCTTTGATGTCTGGACCGGACTCAAACACTTAATTGCTGGTTCCGGATGGTGCTACTTTAGTGGTGATGCATCGATCTCCCTGCTTGGAGTTGGATCCGACGGTTTGCTCTCCGTAATTTAATTTCATATACCCTGGATTGTAGAATGGCTAGACACATGTATCAAAAGTGTCATAGTGCAGCTATCTTTGTTTCCTAAACGGGTTTATGTGGACTGGAGATGACTGTCTCAGACTCTCAAGTCAAGGTCCTTAACCTTGCATGTGTGGACAAGCTGCCAAGAGTGGTCAGTTTTGTGTTAGGGAGCAGCCACTCATTTTGCCTTCTGTTCACGCCTGTCCACTTTTGAGCAATTGGAAAAAATGGTGGACCTGGGTTTAATGTGCGCAATGCTAAAAATAGCTTACTATGTCTCAGTGAGTGTGGAATATGCTGATCTTCTGTAGCCATTTTTTTTCCATGCTTGATGCCCATTCTACAGTTCAGATATTTTGCATGCTACTAATATAGGAGTAGCATGTTACGGACAATTCTGCTGAGGGTGTCAGCTAATTTGGCAATGATGTGTACTTTGGAGGAACATTGCCGTAACCCTTTTTCCGATACGTTTATGCTGAACTGAAGCGTCAAAGATAACCACACCTTTTTAGTTTTTTTCTTCACATGTAATTGTTCATGTTCCTTGTTAAAAATAAGCCATGTGCTTATATATTGTTAGTCTCGATTGGCTATGCTGGCCGTGTCCATGTTATCTTTTTCATTGTCGTAAGTATTGCGTGGTGGTACAATATTATGATATCTTGATTAAAAATGATAGAATTATAGCATGATTCTGATCCATTTGTCTTGAAACTGAAATGGTGGACAGCACAGTAGGGAAGCAAATTTTTTTTCTTCTTATTTTGTTGCGTGATATACTATAAAAGAAATGATTTACTGAAATCTAGTTTTCGCTAGCTCTGCTAATTAACAACATTATTAATTATGCCAAAATTCAATTGAAGAGGCTGCCATAGAATCTATTCTTCAAGCATGACCTTTTTGGATTGGGTAATGAAGAAAAACTTAAGGCTAGGCCTGAGTGGCCACTGAATGTGCTACTTATTGTTTGTATGCAGAGATTAATCTATTGCAATTTGGATGTCTCGTCAGTTTTATGTCATAGCATTCCACACCAAAACTGACATGAATTGCAAAATATCTGGTTAATTTTACTTGTTAAATTTTTGTTAGAGCTTTTTCCCAGACTGAACTTCTGCCGAAGTCAGAATGTTATTTTTTTTGCAGATGAGAATGTTATCTGTTTAGTTTACTTGTCTGACAATATTTTGGATTTGAATCCCACTGCAGGTATCGTGCTATCACCAGTGCATACTATCGAGGTGCTGTTGGAGCACTACTTGTGTATGATGTGACTCGGCACTCAACCTTTGAGAATGTTGAACGCTGGCTGAAGGAATTGAGAGACCATACAGATCCCAATATAGTTGTTATGCTGGTTGGCAACAAATCTGATCTCCGCCACCTTGTTGCTGTTCAAACTGATGAAGGAAAGGCATTTGCAGAGAGGGAATCACTCTATTTCATGGAGACCTCTGCGCTTGAGTCCACCAACGTCGAAAATGCCTTTGCAGAGGTATTGACTCAAATATACCGCATCGTGAGTAAGAAAGCAGTTGAAGCAGGTGAAGACGCAGCTTCTGGGCCTGGCAAGAGTGAAAAGATCAACATAAAGGATGATGTTTCAGCGGTGAAGAAGGGTGGCTGCTGCTCGTAGTTGAGCAGTCATGTATTTTTTCGAGTCGTGTGATGTAGTTTGTGTTATGGCTTTTGCAGCCACTGAGAATTACTAGTGACATTAGCAACTTCTATGTTACCTAGAGAGTTTATTTGCAATCTGAAAAGAACGGTTAGATCAGCTTAGATCTCTATTGCTGTATTGTGCATCCGGCAACAGGGAGGGTACCGGTTCTTCTGTTGTGAATCCATTGCAACCATGTTTGAACTTATGAACTGTTCAAAATAGAAATATATATGCTTCATGCTTGCCATCTTTTGGATTCTCAAATATGCTAAATTTTATGATATGTGGATGTGCAGTAGTTTCCACATGGCTGGGTACTTTCTCTGAGTAACTAAAGGCTCTCGCTCATTAAGTTTTCTTTACATTTATCAAGTTAACAAATTTTCTTTTTCTTTGAGAAACTGTATTTATGCCTTTGTACATCATCTTTTATTTTTATGTGAAGGGTCATGATACTTATTTTACTCTTAATATATCTCAGTTCATTTCAACTACAATTCTTTGTGAGGCTAAAAAAAACTACAATTCTTTGTGTATTTCTTGTATGTATTCCGTTTTCTTATGTGTTCCAAAGTGTAGTTCTGTGTCATCTTTTAAGCCACGGAATGAACAGGGCTTTTTTTAGCTCATTTAGCTTTCTAAATTGCTTCATTAACTGCAGCACATAAATCTGATCCATCGGACTCTATCGAACGGCCAGACCGCTTCCCTTCTCCTGCGTCATCAGAGGAAGAAGATTAGACACCCCCTGCTCTCCTCTTTCAGATCCCAGCGAGGGATTGGGGAGCTAAAAAATGCTGGTTCGGTTCTCTCCCCATCTACGGCCAATAAGGTTTCCCCTGCGTCTCTATTTTTACGATAATCCTGTAAACAACAGAACAGGCGAATCTTTGACCTGCAATATCTAATCTGTGGCATAATGTGCTCTTCAGCTAGAGATTAAAACAGCAGAAAATTACAATAATCTATTTTTGGTCCACAGATGTGATATTGGGGTTGATCTGGCTGGGTAGTGCAAAGAAAACAAAGCCACTGATTTACAGTTACCATTTATAAAGAAGTAAAGAAGTTTACGAGGATTCATGTAAAAATACCTTTGTTCACCATCCATCAAATCACTTGCCTGCAAATAGCACTCTGTGCTCTGGCAGAACAAAACTGAAGCAGGGTTTATTCAGAATGGCAGGGCAATTCTCCTTTGGCAGGGCTGGCGATCAAGTAGCGCATTGTGCAAATGCCTGCTACATCAGCCTGCATGCCAGAGGAGAACTGCACTGTGATTCTCACCCTGAGCACTCTATTGGCAGTATGGCACCATTCACTTTTTTCCTTTCATTTCTAGAAAGACCATGAATCTGTTTTTTTCCCCTTCTCTCTTCACATTCTTCTTTCTGTGCCCAATCTTTTTCTTGCCTTGCACCATATGTTACAAGGGCAAATATATAGGGCACAGACGGACAAGCAAAATCTGGATATGCTGTGGATATGCTCCTCAAATCAGGAGAATGCTTCAGGAGGTATTCCTATACCCCCTACCTTTCAAATTGCCATCTTTTTGGTGAACCATATAAAGAGGCTTCATGCTCGTGCATCTCATCCAAGAGGCATAGGTCTCTTTTGCCATTTATTCCATATCACTGTTGCTGGTTAGTTAAAATAAATATATCAAATGATACATTTTGAATTAGGGAGAAACCTACATCTACAAATTGAAACTTAATCCTCAATCTGGATTTGTTTTTTTGTTGTCCTGGGAAACCTGAAAACTACATAACTTGTTGGAGTTGTACGATTCATCATCTCCATTAATCAGTTTCATAAGGAACTGAGCCTAGCTTTCCTTTCAAAAATGAAATGAGCCTAGCTCAGTTGGTTAAGGGTGTGGGTTAATCCCCTTGGATACGAATTTAAGTGCCTATTTTCTTCTTAATACAATGCCATCTGGTTTCTCCTAGGTTGTCGTGTTGTTTTTAATTAATCAGTTTCATATAACTATTTCCCTAATCAGTTATGCATGCTTTCTGTGGGCCACAAATATATTGCATTCTTTTTCTATATGTTATGAAGGCCCACTGATATTATGCTTTGTCGTGGAACATCCAAATGGATCTTCTCATTTGATGCTTTCCTGATCCGCCTCCATTGAAGAATCTAGTAGGTATCCGATTCTATGAGCATTTCACATGATGCACTGTCTGCAAGTTGAGCTGCAGCAGGCTTCGAGAGGCCGCGTAGCGTCTTATCATATCTAATATTTGTCCTACACTGAGATTTTGTTAGACTGCTATTACTGTTTAGTGTTCTGACCAGAAGATATCACCTACTTAGTTATATCATATTTTTGTTGTATCCACTGGCTCTCCGTCTCTCGAAGGGCTAGGCCAAGACCACATGGGTGAACCTGAATCATATAAGCTCATCAGAGTATTAACTGCAAGGACATCCCGTAGCGAGGAGATTGGCTGGATTTGCTGATTTCAGGTGGCTTAATATTGGCAAGACAGGCAAAAAAAATGCTGCAGAAGGATATGACATAAATGCAGAGTGCAGCAACATTGTTCCTCAATATCATTCGAGGATAACAGGAAATAGATCCAACCCAGTCTTTGCACACATTCAGATGTTGGCGGAGGACATTGCTATAAATTGGAGAGGCCTATTATTGTGGAAGTTGCATGTTTTTTGGAAAATGGAGAACTTAACATAGTTTCCTGCCTTTTGCATTCAAGAATGAGTAAGGCTAAAGAGCGACACTACATTGTTTGTAAAATGAGAAGTCATCAGGGAAAAGTTAATTAAGCTATAAGCCTAAGAATGCGTGATATTTACCACTGCAATAATGCATTCTTCAAGGTGAGGAAGATTCCATGGGTGTCTGGAAAATATGCTCTTTTTCGTTCTGAAGACTGAAAAATATGCTTGGTACCATACTTGTCAAGCAAAGAGAGAAGAGAAGCTCAAGCGGATATGCGGATGCCAGCTATAGCACCACAAACTCAAATCCAGCAAGTGTGCAACGGATATAAATACTCCATTGTTTGAACCTAGGATGCAGCAAGCCAATCACCAGGTAAGCCAGATAAGTGGAGTGAAGAAAGTCTATTGCATTGTGAGTGCATGCAAATTGTGGATTACTGGGCCATGTCTCCTTGGGCAGGGTGATTGAGCTTCATTTTGCTGGAGCTAGTTTTCTCTGCCAAAGGAGATTTGCCCAGCAATCAACATTTGCAGTCTCTTTAGGAATGGAATTGGCGATATCAATAGAATAAGTACCTGCACTTGTACACTGCATGTGCATCTGTTTAGTCGTTACATTGCACATTTATCCAATTATCTTTTGTTAGGGCAATTCCAATTAAACTTCATTGGTGGGATGATTTATCTAAAGCTTAGTGGATGATCGATATTTGTTAAGATTGTCAAACATCAGTACAATTGTTTCATTTTCTGATGCAACACATAGCATTGCTAATTTGTTAACACATATTTGCACTGAGTTCCCATTTGTTGATTGCACAAACTATTCATGCTATTTGTGAGAAATATCTAATTTTTTTATTACATTATTAACACTTTGCTTCGGTTAGATTTTTCCAAGGAAATGGAAAGCAAAAATAGCAATAAATATAGTTACTATATTTGTAGAAATGGATGGTATTTGGTTCATATCTTTCTGTTCCCTTTGACATCTTAACAGGCTTATAAAGACTGAAGATTGTTATTGTTTATTATAGAATTGATGCTTCTTTGGGCTTTGGCGTTGCACATTTGCAAAGAGTGGAAGATGGTCCTAGCCCCTAGCTCCTCCATTCATTGCCTTATTGGTGAGAAGTTGACTTGCTTATCCTGTTTAGAAAGCAATGAGTTCGCAGATCAGGCCCCCATTCAGTTTTTGACGTGTTAATTTAGTAATTTGAGCGATTTTAACAGTCTGTAATTGGCAAGCTTTGAGTGAAGACGGAAGCCAATGAGTTTTCAAGTGGCTGCGGAACATGTTGGGCGGAATAATATCTCAAAAAGTCTAGATCCTTTGACGCGTCTATTTGTGAAGGTATTCATGGGCTAGTAACTTCTGATAGTTCGATGGCATTTTCAAAAACGTTAGTCATGTCACTGGAGAATACAAGTCCTTAGCATCATATTAGAGATAGTGTTAAGTATTTTTTCAGACGGCTATCGTGTGTCTGTTTAGATATAAAGAGACGCATATAGCTTTCCAGTGGTTTATTGAGCTAAGTTCAAAAACGGTTTCTTGTTCCGCTGTGAAAATTGCCACCTTTGCTGTGTAGGAGCAAATTCAGTGCAGCTCGTTTTTTGAAGGAAGGAACTACATGGACCGTAACTGCATACTTTTTTGTTTCTAGTAGTTCTTGTAGACTTCTCGCTTCAAAGATGGCCCTTGAACCAAACGTTTTCCGTTGGAATAAAGTTGGTACTAATGTGCTTCGCTTTTCACGCCTTTCTTTGCATGGCATGGAGCGAAGCAGCATGTCCTCTTGGATATACTCCACTACTCTCAAAGTCTCAAGCCTCCTTTAGACACGGAAATTTTCACATAAAGAAAAACACAGGATTCTAAAATTTCTCGCAATCGAAAAACGCCATCAGTTCATGTCCGCAACTATTGTGGCACAAGCTAAGCAGCCTGCAGCAGCCCAGGCCCGGTTCCACCGTGAAACCGTGTCGTGGGGGTGCAGACATGACCAATGCCCGCGACGGGCCATTTGCTAGTGTCATCCGCGATTAGTGAACTCCTCTTCGTGCAGACAACACATCACAAAGCTCAGCCAACAGCGTTGTTGACCTCGCCTGAATGCAGTGATATGATAGGCCGGGGTAAGCTAACCATCGCTGGCCTGGTCGCATATGATAGTTTACATCTAGTCTAGTAGTAGTAAGTAGAGCAGGTACTTGTTTCTCTGGTTTATCATAGCTTAACATCATCGAATCAGGATCATTCCTTTGTTTATTGTTCTTTGACCAAGAAAGAGGTCACGGATCACAAATAGTTTTCAGTCAGCTCCTTCTTGTAGGAGTACGCGTTTGTGATGTTAGATCGTGGCATTTGCTGGGCTCTGCTCGCCTTGTTTTTCTGACGACCAGCAGTTGCATGTGTTTCAACAGGGGACCTTGGCGGTTCCGTCGAGGTTTTCTGATGAGCGATGCGGATTGGCTCTAGAAGAGATGTCTCGTTGAAAACAAGCCCACAACCAATGATCCCACCGAACGAAGACGATACTACCGCACCAAGAAACCGCATGACAATGACCCAACTGTTTTCAATCTCCATGTTGGATTAGTTTTCTCGGACCTTGAGGTCCAATTCAACGTAGCCACCCTTGAGGTCAAGGCCAAGGGGTCATTGCCCTGAAACGCTCTCGCTCCCCGTCCCGACCGACGCGAACAACGCGGCGACGCCGCCGACCAGACCACCAGGACTGAATAAAGCCCAATGCCCCGACACAACGCGCGAGACAGACACCACGCCTGAAATGGAGCGCCAGCGGGCGCAAGAAGCAACAGTTGCTGCGACGGTGGCGGCAGAGGAAACCATCGCGCTGTACGACGCCTGCTGGTTCCACCGCTGCGTGCTCCTCCCGTCGCTCCCTCATCCCGCGCTGGTGCTGGCGCAGGCGCAGCCGGTGCCTACAGGTCCGACGGCGAGCCTGTGGCACCGGCGGACGCGCAGCGACGAGGCCGCCTCGACCGCCTTCCAGGCCCCGGAGCCCCTCAGGATCGTCCCCAACACTCGCGCGCGGCTCGAGACCGTCCTGTCCGGGAAGGAAGGTATGCTGGCCTCGCCGCAGCCAAGACGGCAGGCCGCTGGGGCAGGGAGGCGGCGGCGACGCGGGCGGAGCATGTCGGAGCTGGAGCTGCGGGAGCTCAAGGGCCTGCAGGACCTCGGGTTCACCTTCTCCGACGCCGAGGTCGACGCCGAGCTCGCGTCCATCGTGCCCGGCCTGCGCCGGAAGAAGCGGTCCGAGGAGGAGGATGCCGCTGCCGCTGCCGCTGATGCGCCCGAACCCGAGCCGAGGAGGCCGTACCTCTCCGAGGCCTGGGACGACGAGGAGGAAGCGGTCAGGAGAATGCTGCGCAACTGGCGGATCCCCGCGGCTGTCGACGGCGCGGACATGAGGAAGCACATCCTGGTGTGGGCGCACACTGTGGCTTCCGCCGTCCGGTGATCGTCCGACAGAGCGAGCAATCCGGGTTTGCTCTGTAGTACGATCTGATCATTGGCCTGGTACATAGTCCAACGAAAGAAATGCCAAGAAAGCAGTCCGGTTTTGCTTTGAACCCAAGGCTCCCATAATAATTCAACAAGTCGCGGTCATGGCGCCGTGATGTGTTTGGAAGAATTTAGGTTGGTTTACGTCGAGCTGTTGCTTTGTCAAGATTAGTGTCACCAGCTGCTGTTGAGAAAATCATCGATGCAGCAAACTCAGTTGCTCTCCGCAAGGTTCCACGTCCACACCACACGGAGGTTGACGACGATTGTGGTCTCTTTCGTCTTATATTTTCTCAATGGGAGATTATGATTCCCACGTGAACTGAATTGCTCGTCCGCACGCAACGCATATTCGTTCCCAGTAGGTGTGTTCGTTTTGCTCACAAGTTGCTGTTCAAATTCTCAAGTCGCAATTAGAATAGTTTCTTGGCTGCCACTGGGAGCCCAAGAATAAACTGCATTCCTAATCTGGCATTTTATGAGCTGAGACCGATGGAGGGCCTATTTGCTTGCCTTCCGATTGCGCAAAATTTGGTTTTTAAAATCCATAATAATCTGAGTATAAAGTCTGAGCTATTTGTTTTCACAATCTGAATTATTATGAAACAGAACCGAAATCCAGATTATGAAACAATCAGGACATGAGTGACATCAAAGAGCAGGTAGGTAGGATAGGAGTAGGATGATTTTTGATGGAGCTTGTTTGAGGCTGACATGTGCGCTACCCGAGCTTGCAAAGTGCCAGCGAACGTGGATGACCTGGACGTGCGGTGCGGTGTGCTCTGACTGGGACGGCTGGAAATCGACGTGGATATTATTACTATCTGCAGCGCGTCGAGTGGACTGCCACTGGGCCTTCTTTTTTTCAATTTTTTTAAGAAAAAATTTGTTCAGCCAGCCCGGTGCTTCCGCAACCTGGTTGGTCCATGATGGGCCTCACGTGCAGCAAGAGGATTGGTCGTCTAATTCTAAATTTTATTGGGTCTCAGGGTTCTCTCTTTAGCAGGCCCGTTTCATTGTTCAGCCAAGCCCGTGACTAGTTCTATCGGTCCGGCCCACTCAACTACCACAACTGCACTCTAGTATCTGTCTAGGGTTTCCCTCTTATAACACCTGCCGCCGCCAGTGGAACCTCGCGACTCTCACACCCTTCTCCCCTCCACAGCCCGGCTGCCTCCGCCGCCGCAGGGTTCCGTGGCCGCCGCTTCATCAATGGTGAGTCCCTCCTCCGGCATCACGCATGGCTGTTCGTAGGCAGAGCTAACCCTCTGTGCGTGTTGTGTCTCTCGCGCAGGCGTCAGAGAAGAAGCAGTCGAACCCGATGAGGGACATCAAGGTGCAGAAGCTCGTCCTCAACATCTCCGTCGGAGAGAGCGGGGATCGCCTCACCCGTGCCGCCAAGGTTGTTTCCGTGCCCGAACCATTTTTGCGTGTCAGATCTTTACTGGAGGCTGGAGCATATGCTTGGTTTGTTTTTACCATTTTCGTGTGAATTGCCTGGGGTTTTGTTTAGAGCTAGACTAGAATCTGGTGAAGCGTTTTTAGGTAACTGCTGGTCCTGATTTGTTGTGGTTAATGGTTATTAGCTCGAGCAATATTAATAGCGTCGGTCAAAGTAGGAACCGAGTGAATTTGGAAGTGGCATGCTATTGTTGTTGTTGCAAACATGAAGGACTAAGAACCAGGTCGCTGATCTGTTCTGTAGTCTGGTAGAGTATCAGTTGATTAGATAGACTTGTGATGTCTCATAGTCAAATGATTACTTTGGTTATGTTCATTTCAGAAGTGTTGATCATTGACTGTAGACTGAGAATTCAAAGCATACAGTATAGTTGCCATAGATAGTGTCCTGAAATGTTTTTTTTCCCTGAATGCTGCAATGAATATTTTAAGTACTTAGCTATCTAGGTTCCTAAGTTGTCAGCCATAATTTCTTTGTGTAATATAAATGCTTAGTGGTGTAATGTAAACAAAGTTTTAAGTTCTGATCGTATATTCCATTGCTTCTGTTACATTTAATAGCGATAAGTCTTTTTGCTCTCGTACTTGCAGGTCTTGGAGCAACTGAGTGGACAGTCGCCTGTGTTCTCAAAGGGTACATTTGCCATTGATGCTTCTTCCTCTTTTCATAACATCTGGATAATTGTTGATGTTTACATGTGGTTCTTTGCACTCTTCAGCTAGGTACACTGTCCGTTCGTTTGGTATCAGACGTAATGAGAAGATTGCATGCTATGTGACTATAAGGGGCGAGAAGGCAATGCAGCTTCTGGAGAGTGGACTGAAGGTCAAGGAATATGAACTGCTGAGGAGGAACTTCAGTGAGACAGGGTGCTTTGGTTTTGGAATCCAGGAACACATCGATCTTGGCATCAAGTAAGATCCTTCACTGTATCCACTATAGATATTGAAACATACTGTTTCATCAGTTTTGTGTAATTTTGAATGTGGCATAGGTTGCTTTTATTTGTACTTGTTTGCCATTTTTTTTGATAGCATGCTTTGTTGGCGTAAATGTCTTGTAGTGTTGTAATATTCATTGCCACTGAATGATTTTGATTTCTATGGATTAATTTTTGCGTGTTGTAATGTCAAGAAGGTCCAAGTGGTGATTATGTCATCCTATTCTTCAGTGAACTGCTCATGTCAGCAGCTACTTATTTTCTGTTTGCCATTTGTAGGTATGATCCCTCAACAGGTATTTATGGAATGGATTTCTATGTTGTCCTTGAGCGTGCTGGGTACCGTGTTGCACGCCGTCGCAGGTGCAAGTCCCGTGTTGGAATCCAGCACAGGGTTACCAAGGAGGATGCCATGAAGTGGTTCCAGGTGAAGTACGAAGGTGTGATCCTGAACAAGGCCCAGGCCAACACTTCTTAGAAGCTGATGTGTAATCAGGTCTTAGAGATGTTATGGTCACCGAAGAGTTCACCCCTATGCATGTTATTTACAAAGTCTTGTCACTTTAGCCAGTTTTTGACTGAGGAGATTATGTTGTGTCAGATTACTTGGAATCTAAAATTATGAATGAATTTTATTATGGTCTACCACTTTATTTTATATGCAACTTAGTTTGGATGATTTGGTATTCCTGGACAGTGCGCATGTGATTATGTGTTTGGTTCCTTGATGTATTGTCATGTTTTTAAGTGACATATGTACCTTCTATAGGTATTTATGCTTTCTTTTTTCTGGTCCGATATGGTTATTGGACGATACTTTTGATGGGAGTAATACAGGCCCGACATTGTTAACGGCTCCTTAGAAACAATCACGGTCCTTGTGGCTGCAGCCTATGCGCGTACCAAGACGAGAAGGGTTTAGACAAGGATGACGGCGTGTTCTGTGTTCATGCGACCTGTGACGCGCGTACCAAAAAGGGTTTAGACAAAAGGATGCCGGCGTGTTTGTGCGACCTTTGACATGTTGTACTAACTGAAACTATGCTGATTTTACGAAGATTATTTGCTTTATGAAGAAAGCCCAGCTCCAGCAGGTCAACTAGTTTACCCTCCAATGATCTGGCCGTGCATTGACGGACACAAGAATTTCAGGGCCATCTCGCCCACGTTCTGCTACATCTGTAGTGCATCCGTTATGTTAGCAGCTTCCTCTGTCCTCAAATATGATAGTATTCCATATCTGTAATGCGAGCTGTCATCGGTGTCACATGTTTTTGTCTCGTCCAGATGGGTTCCATTTGTACCGATCGAATATTTAGCAGCGGCCGTATCTGCAGCTCATGTTACCAATACCATGGCATGCCATGCTGAATGGAATTTTTCAACTGATTCCTTTGGCTCTGTTCATGCGAAAAGCAGATCATGCTACTGCCCTGTTTGACACGGCTGAAACTTATAAAGAATCTTAGCTTCTCTCTAGCTGCTCAAGAAAGCAACGGCTGTGAGAAGTAACTTAAAAATAAACTACCCGTTTGACACCTCGCTTTTAGAATACTGGAGTTCTCTCCCAATTGGCAAAGCGACCCGTCTCACTGGTCCTTCCTCTTCGTCGCCGTCGCCCATGCTGAGGGACCACGAGCGAGCACGACCTGAGCGACGGCAACGTGGAGCAGCTCGAGCGGCGCGACCGGAGCGCCGGCAGCGCGGCGTTATCGGCGGTGGGGTAGCGCGGCCCGAGC
>BCLF01000018.1:48971-62714 GCA_001602275.1 Zoysia japonica
TGCGTGGAGGAGGGAGAAGAAGGAAAGGAGGGGGGGTGTTCGGTTGGGCCAGCGTGGCCCAATGGCACCCCCCCCTTTCTCTTCTTTTTTTTTTGTCATTGGGCTGGAGCTTTATGGCCCGAAGAAGGGAGGGCCGGCCCAACAGGCTTGGCAGGGAAAGGTTGCAAAAATTCAAAATTTGAAAATTCAAAAGAAGCAAAAACAAAAGAATTCGAATAAATTCAAAGTAATTCAAATAAGTCAACTTCAGAATCAAGCACTTGACACATTTATTTTAAATTTAGAAATTTCCAATATCTATAGTATTTCATCTTAATATGAATTTTCCTTTTAAGAAGAGAAAGAAAAGTTTTTCCACTAAAAATTTCTTAGGAGGGTTTTACTTTGATTTAAATTTTGAGTGTCACAAAACTCAACTATGCACATGCATTGCAGATGGAAGCTAGTGATTCTACTATAACTATGAGTAGCACTAATCCCTTTAGCCTTCCAAGTAAAAAATTTTGGCCCCGTTTGAAACGGAGGAATTTTCCTCCTTTCTACGTTTTTTTCTATGAAATTGAACTGATTTCTGTGAAAATCCTGTAAAATTCCTGCATTTCAAACAGGGCCTTACCAAAAAATGCATCTCGGTATTTTAGTCAGTTTCTCAAACTCAGAACTTCTCGATCATTAATGCTCATACTCTACTGGATCAAACTGAAGTCAAATCTTCCACCCGAGTCCAATAGGCAACCCAAACTGCTAGATCGTTGCATGATCTAATGCTTCACAACCACATCCATGATCCAAATGCATTTGAAGCTATGAAATTAACAATTAGCTCCACCATCGGTGAACCATTGCCGATGGGCAGAGCTAGCCGAGTGGCTGGGTGGGCGGCGGCCCATCATGAGAATTTGAAAAATTATTAATTTTAGCGCTGTAATGATACTATTTGTAACTGTAGCAGATAGTCCCCCCCCCCCCCCCCCCCCCTCCTCTCTTCTTTGGTTCCACCCTGGATTATAATTGTAACTCTGGCACGGCCATTGCCGATGGTATCCTAGAAATAACTTGTGCCATTTGTCGCTGCTGATGGGTAATGATGACAATAAGGCATGCAAATAAAAAAAAAGAAACTATCTCCCACATTTGCAAAGAAGAATAGCTACCCACGACGATAAACCATAGTATAAACAGCTATGCCATCACAGGGCTTTTGCTGCCTAAGACTCAATAAGTTGACCATGCCTTAAGCCTGGTAGCGCTTAGTATTTATTTATTTTTTTGTTTAGTCCAAGTATTGTGGTAAAATCTAATATTGAGGGGGTGTCTGGCTGCTCTTTTACTTGACCAGATGTTAAGATAATAAGAATAAAAATGAAACGAACTTCAAAGTTCCATTGTCACACAAAAAAATTGTACTATCAACCTGCTACCTAAATATAGAGTACAACACATGGGTAAAACTGAGAAGAGTACAAGATCAGTAATTTCATTTCGGGCAAATCTGCACGAGAACTACCTTATCGTCGGAAGTTCACATAAAATGTTGCTATCTTGCTGATTTATTGTAGGTCACCTCTTGTAACCTCAGATCTTGGTAGCCCTAGACTAGATGATCGGTCAACATCGGTAACCTTTTACCTCCAATATTTGTCACGCTTCACTATGTTAGTACAACTTTCTTCAACAGGCATAAATATACGGTCACAGATTTCATCGGGAGGACTAAAATGACAGTTAGAACTTCCATTTTGCGAAAGGTATCAATGTACTGTAACACTGCACAGACGTGTCCTCTCTACAACCAAAACAATGCAGCATAACGCTGATTCTGTGAGCTCTGAATCCTGAACCAGATCTCAATCGAATCTCAAGATCAAGCCTACTAATTAACACCGACTTTCATTGCCGGGATCGAGGCGACATGAGCAAGAGGATGCTCACTAGCGTAGCTGGTCGAGGCTTCTGTCTATGTACCTCGTGCATGCAAAAGCTTGAAGGTCCCATTCGACGACCTTGGGAATAGTTGACCTTGCATGGGGTTTGCTAAAACAAATCGTCACGAATCCCGGAGTCCCGACCCGAAAGTCAGAACTCACACAAGCATATGCTTGTATGAGGATCCATCGAAAAAAAAATGCTTGTATGAGGACCTCATTAGATACACGGTTCTATAAAACAGGCAGAGCTTATAGCCCTGGAACAAACAACAAGCAATTAACCTGCGTGTAGTTAATTGCCATTGCTACGAAGCAAAACATGGCGTTCAGGGGCATGGCACTGGCGCTGATCCTCATTAGCTTCTCCTCCTGGTACCTCTCTCCTCCAACCTCCGCCACTTCCCATAGCTTCATCCAATGCCTGAACGAGAAGATACCCGGCGAGCTCATCTTCACGCCGGATTCCAGTTACTTCACCGACGTGCTGGTGTCCTCCATCCGGAACCCCAAGTTCTTCACCAACACCACGGTGAGGCCGGTCTGCATCGTCACAGTGACGGACGCCTCTCACGTGCAATCCGCCGTCTGGTGCGGCCGCATGAATGGTGTGCGCCTCCGCGTGCGCAGCGGCGGGCACGACTACGAGGGTCTCTCTTATCGGTCACTGCAGAAGTGGGAGGTGTTTGGAGTGGTCGACCTCGCCAACCTCCGCGCCATCACAGTGAGCAGCGATGAGTGGCCGCCGATGGCGTGGGTGGACTCCGGCGCCACCGTCGGTGAGCTCTACTACACCATCGCGAAGAAGAACCCGGAGCTCGCGTTCCCGGCCGGTGTGTGCTCGACTATCGGCGTCGGCGGCCACTTCAGCGGCGGTGGTATCGGCATGATAATGCGCAAGTACGGCCTCTCCATCGACAACGTCCTCGACGCCAAGTTGATCGACGCGACTGGCAACCTTCTCGACAGGGCGGCCATGGGGGAGGACCTATTTTGGGCAATCCGAGGTGGCGGCGGCACGAGCTTCGGCATCGTTGTCTCGTGGAAGGTGAGCCTCGTAAAGGTCCCACCGACAGTGACCGTGATCAACACAGTCAAGATGGTTGACCAGGGCGCCATCGACGTCCTCATCAAGTGGCAGAATGTCGCGCCAACACTACCCAGCGACATCAACATGAGGGTCATCGTGCAGGGTCAACAGGCCGTGTTCCAGTCCCTACACCTCGGCACGTGCGACGAGATCCTGCCGACCCTTATGTCCCGGCTCCCGGAGCTGAAGACGACGAGAGACGATTGCCACGAGATGACCTGGCTAGAGTCAACGGTGTTCATCAACTTCGACAACAAGGACACAGAGGCGCTCCTGAACCGGACCACCAGCCTGAGCACCTTCACCAAGAACAAGTCCGACTACGTCCGGCGTGCCATTCCCAAGGGCGTGTGGACGAAGATCATGGACTGGTTCACCATGGAAGGCGCCGGGCTCATCATCCTGGAGCCCCATGGCGGGTTCATCAGCACAATTCCTGCCGGGGCGACACCGTACCCTCACCGGAGCGGTGTACTGTACAACATCCAGTACATCGTGTTCTGGTCCGACGATGACGATGGCTCGACGGAGACGAACTGGATCAACAGCTTCTACGACTTTATGGGACAGTATGTGACCAAGAACCCGAGGGCTGCGTATGTGAACTACCGGGACTTGGACATCGGCCAGAACACGGTGGTGGAAGACGTCAGCACGCTCGATAACGGCAAGATCTGGGGTGAGAAGTACTTTGGCAGCAACTTCCAGAGGCTTGCCATGGTGAAGGGGCGGGTGGATGGCACCGACTACTTCAGGAACGAGCAGAGCATCCCGCCACTGCTCCAAGGCAGTTGAAGCCAGCGAAGTCCGTACGTCTCGCCTTACTGAATCATGCAAGTGGCTGCCTTGATGTCTGTGCTTTGTGATTTTGTTTTTTGTACTGTCCAATTACCGTGTTGGACTTGCAATGTATTGAATCCTCTCCGAGGAGATGACCTGGGTTTAGAATTTGAAATTTCAGGTTTGTTCTATTCCAGCTGAAAGTAAAGTGTTTCATTTGAATTTTCTGCTTAAAAAGAATAGTTTACCAATAAAATTTCAGTAGTATTTTGTATGAATTCGGACCTTCGTGTAAGGGGCAGGCCCCAAAAGTTCAAGTCCAAGAGGTGAATTGATCGATGCTTCTAATATTTTGCTACCCAATCTTTTAGTGCTGCATGCTCCAGCCTTAGACCAAGCACCTATTCTTCCGTGCGAAAAAAAAAGAGGAGCTCAGTGCCCACTTGTGTAGAGTTCAGAAAAAAGATCGGACCAATTTTGTGCAGGCCCCGGTGATACTGTAATATCCCAAAATTTACCAAGAGGAATAAAAATTTAAATTTAAAAATTTCTCTAACAAATGTTAACAAAATATTCTTTTCTTTTCTTTCCTTATTCAAAAGATAAAATGTCATAAATTAAAAACCCCTCTTAATTTGAAATTTTCTAAAAATATTAAAAACTTGAGTGTGAACAAGTGCTTGACTCTTTCCCTTGTTTGTTTTGACTTCTCTGGATTTTAATCTCCTGAAATTTCTTTGAATTTACTTGGATTTCATCAACTAATCAATAAATTCCGAATATCAAAATTTCAAAACTGTTCTGGGCCAAAACCATTTCTCTCCTTCTCCTTCCAGCCCATTCCTGCGCGGCCCATCTGCCTTCTCTTTTTTTTTTCCAATGCAGGCCGCCACCTTCCCCTTCTTTTCCCCCGCGCGGCCTAGTCGGCCCAGCCCCGCTCGCCGCCTGTCTTCAACCTTGAGACAGGGCGACGCGCGCACGCCGCCCTGCTCCGCTAGACAGGACGCGCTACCGCCGCCATCGTTCGCGCGCTCCGGCCGCAAAGGGTGCACAGCGGCCGTCCCCCACCACAGCTCAACGGCACGCCGCCACCCTTCCCGACCAAGCGTCGTGCGCGCCACCACCGTTCCAGTGCGCCCCCGGCAACCAAACGTGCCACCGGCGCGCCACCAACGCTGACCGCGCCCATGCGCGTTGCCACCGCTCCCGCGCCTCCCTGACAACAAGGCACGACTGGTTGCCTCCGCCGTTACTCCCCCGGCCCCGGACATGCACTCATGCGCTGCCGCTACGCGTCCCGACCGCTTAAACTCATGAACTCCGCCCGTCGCCCGCCTTCAACACAATGCCGGCCGTCTCCGGCTATAAAAAAACCCCTCGGACCCAATTTCTCGTGCGCCCCATTCTCCTCTTTCCCCCACAGAAATTCCTCCTTTTACTCACCGTCCTAGGTGAGCTCCTTGTCCTCTCCTCTCCTCTCTCAAGCTCCTTAACGTCAAGTTTCATGGCCCGAAAGCCGAGATCCACCTCTCCGGCGAGCCGCACCAATAGCGCCGCCGTCACCTTGCTCTCCGGCCACCGCGGGCACCATCGGGTCGGTTGGAGCCACGGCCCGCCGTCCGATTTCCGATCGGCCGTCGAGATTAAATAGGCCACACTTTAAATCGTAACCGTCGATTTCTAAATAGTCGTCCACGATGTGTCCATGTGGCCTCTTAACCACGGTCATTCGATCCTAATCCAACGGCCCCACAAACCTCTACGTCGCCCCTAAACCCACACTGCCCATTTTAGATCAGACGGCCCATATTGAATCAGATCGATTTTGTAAATAAAATAAAAAGAAACCTCTCGGCCCCACTTGTCAGCGTAACAAAACAAAATGATAGGTGTACCCAGCTCAGTACACATAGAAACATCTTCCTAAGCCTTTTTCCATACAAAAATAATTCCATAAACTCCAAGAAAAAATCTTTTTACACCCACGCCCCTGCTATTCTGTAAAATAATATTTTAGACCTAGTAATTTTACAAATACAACCCTGACCTTTTCTTTAATTACAATTTAGCCCTAAGTATTATACCTAACACCCTAAACTTTTGTATAATTATATGTAGGTCCCTAACGACTCTGGAAATTACAGAAAAGCCCTTAGCAACTTTCTAATAATTACAAATAGGTCCCTATAGCACCCTACACCTTGTTAATACCATATCTTTTCACCCATGATCCTGATTTCGGTGGTTCTTGAGCTCACGCGACCGCATCGACGTGAGCTATTCTATGAAACTGGTTTCAAATCCTAAAAACCCTCATATTTCCCCTAGTTCAATTTATAAACCCATAGCTCTCGATAAATGCTTATCGACACCTGATAAATCCAGAGCCAATCACTCCATCATCGAAAATCCCACGACCACTCCACTAAAATCAAACCCAAACATCATCCGATCATGTTACTCTCCTTTTCGGTATTCGAGTTTTATCAGAGTTCATTTGATTAGTTGCTTTTTAGCCCTTTATCCATTTGTTTGAGCTTGCTAATTGTTGTTAGTTGTTTTTAAGTAATGCACTTCATATAGTCATATTAAACACATGTTAATAATATGATTAGAGAGCATCTCACTTTACTTTATCCTACATTATTGCATGTGCCACAAAATTCTGTTAGCATCACACTTATAAAAGTAGAATCAAGTAATTAGGCACAAATAATTAGAATACAGCTGCATATCAGGGAATTAAGTAATTAATCCCTAATCTTTGCGGATCCATTTAATTAATAAATATAATAAAGTTATAAAATTGATCACTAACATATGACACTAATTAGTAACTAATCACCAGCATACGATAGTAAATAGAATTGGACATAAAATGATGCATGAAATGATATGTCATATACTAATGCATGTTACACGTTGGGGTAATAACACTTTAGGAACTAGATACTACATGCGTCCACATGATTTACTATTGCAGTCACGCAATATAGCTTAAATGAACTAATTAGTTAATCACTGCTTTTTTAGTAAATATTGATAAGACGAGATAATACACAAAATGACACTTTGCACACTTAGTATGCTCATAGTACATGCATCATATTAGCATATAACCACATAAACACATTAGTGCCTTAGATACTTTATAATGCATGCACTCACATGATGTAACAAAGTAGTCACATAGACATTGTTTAAAATAAACTTAATAATTAATTCATCATTAATCCTTAGTGAATATTGCTAAGTAGCGATTACGCCTAGAATGCACATCAAACTTTTAGTATTATATTAGACGAACCGTAGTACAAGATCATACTCGTATGAATGCTCTAGTATGATATTTACCATACATATTCATTTAACTACCCATGTTAACACATAAGCAATGGAATAAGGTAGCTAAATGAATATTTATCAAATGATTAACTCGTAGTAAATAATACTAGGATGCACCTAAAATAATGCGCATTGCATTAAGATACTCACCACGTCATGCATGACTTATCCTTAATTTTCCTCGCAGAGTTTATTTGGCTCTTATTCGAAGTTAATCGGATCTTAACAATTCTTCTCGAGCTTTTATTTCTTTTACGGTAGTTTTATTAGCCGTATTCTACTGTGTAGACAACGTTGAGTTAAGGAAGATCAAGATTCTAAGAGGAGCCAGAAGGACTGACGCGCAAGGAGAAGCCCGAAGATTCTGGCATCAAACCCCAAAGATTTAAGGATTTGCAGGCAAGCTCAAACTCCTTTGATCATACTAATCCTATGTTTTGCTGACGCACCCATATGACCTAAATGCTTGCTTGTTTATTTTAATCTATGTTAAAATATTGTGTAGTTAATACCCTACTTGATATTACGAATTTATATTTATGTCAGTTACTTGCTCTCATTAAATATGAATACTACCTTGTATCTGTTGATGACACCCCTTTGATAACCAAAGGATTTCCTTCGTTAAGATCTTTTAACGAACGGAAAGTTGCTTTAATATTAGATTGCTTAGGAACCCTTATACGATGCAGTACATCGCCACACCATACGACAATCATCTTATGAAATGAGTTAAAATGAGTTTGGTGGTATGTGTAAAATAAAGTGGGATGGGTGTTTGCCTAACTGGTGCTAGGTGAAGTGGGATATTTCTGGTTGTGGGGCGCGGCTCCTGGTGAAAGGTGATGTGATAAGTGTTAAGCTTCGGTCTGGTCTACCTGTCGTGAACGAGCGCCGCCCCTGCCACATAAGGACCGGCTCATCGGACCTCAACGTAGTGATTTCGTGCAACCACAAAACCTGTCTGGGCGTGACTCACTCCACCCCTTTTGGTTATCCACAATGACACCTAAGATGGTCGAGAGACACAAGCCGCATGAGCAGACGTGAGATACGGTTCGGTCTTAGATTACTGCAATAGCCCGCGCCATGGGATATTATTGCCCGCCGGTATAGCCCTCTGGTTTTATAATAAACCCGTCTATATGTGGGGTCTAGGGAGCAGACGTGTATGTCTTAAACCCACGGTCTGGCTACGAGAATGTGTTATCGCGTCATCGGGCTACCCCGAGAGATGACCCCTGTGTGCATCTTGAGTGGACATTGAGGATACCTTAGCGTGTGTTGGAGTGAACGTTATGCGACTCTGTTGATCAATAGAAGCATAGCCTGTGGGTACAGTGTACAACCTCTGCAGAGTGTATAATCCATCCAGAATGGCCGTTGTCACGGTATTGACACACTACAGCTTGAGCTCACTTTGATTAGTCTCTATATTATCATTGTTGGAGTGAGTGGGTGTAGGTGCCCGTGTTTTGGAAAGTGTAGACTGTGTGTCAGGGGACGGTACGGTTGCGTGCTAGCTCCCCGACTAAGATTTGGGTACTAGCGGGATCGATGAACATCTCCCCTAGGACCAACCTACTAAAATATGGACAACAAATGTTTACCTCTCGTTGCAAAGCTTCTGTAGTGAACTCTGCATAAAACTGGCTTTTTGCAAAAGAAAACCTCATAGCCTAATCTTTGTTACAACCAAATATGCATCTATATATATATACCCTTACTTAGTGTTAGAGCTTGCTGAGTATCTTATGTACTCACCAGTTTGTTGTTGTGGTTTTAGATAGTGAAGTTTGCGTAGAAGGCGACGATGTGCTGGATCTTCGTTTTGCTTCCCAAGTTTGCTTGTGCCTTTGGGCCATGTTTTTCGCTGTTTGCTTCACCTCTAGCTGGTCAACTAGTTGTGGATATTTTAATCCCTGCTATGTTGCCATTAAAGGTCCGGTATCAGGTATATTCGTTTATCCGAAGTATGCTTTTTGATATATATTCTGATGCATTAGTGTCGTACCCCATTTCTAGAATACACTGTGCACCACGTATCAGTCTCTGGATCAGTAGCTGATACGCACTAATGCATCAGAATGTATATCAAAAGCATACTTCGAATAGAAGAATATACCTGATATCGGACCTTTAGCGGTAACTTGGTGAGGATTGAAACAATCCACAACCAGTCGACCAACTAGAGGTGAAGCAAACAGCGAAAAACAGGACCCAACTCCACAAGCAAACTTGGGAGGTAGGACTAAAACCCGGCACGTTGTCGTCTTCTACGAATCCTCTCTGGCTAAAAACCACAATTGAAAACTGTGAGTACATAAGGTACTCCGTAAGCCCTAACACTAAACAAGGATATATATATATATATATATATATGCATATGTGGTTATAGCAAAGATTAGGCCACGGGGTTTCCTTTTGCACAAGTCAATCTTTTATGCAAGGTTCACTACAGAAGCTTTGCAAAAAGGAAAATAAATAGAGTAGTTGCTGTCCATATTTTAGTAGATTGGTCCTGCGGGAGATGTTCATCAATCCCATCAGTTCCCACATTTTAGTCGGGGAGCTAGCACGCAACCGTACCGTCCCCAGGCACACACTGCCTTCACTTTCCAAAACATGGGCACGTACACCCACTCACACCATCAAGGAGATAATCTAATCTAATCAAAGTGAGCCCAAGCTGTAGTGTGCCAATACCGTGACAACGGCCAGTTCGGATGGATTTATACACTCTGCAGAGGTTGTACACTATACCCACAGGCTATGCTTCTTTTGATCAACAAAGTCACATAACGCCCACTTTCCACGCACTAAGGTATCCGCAAGGTCTCCTCAAGATGCTAACAGGGGCCATCACTCGAGAGTAAGCCCGATGACGCGATAGCACGTTCCCATGACTCCCTGGACACCCGCACGGTTCGGGTCATTACCAAGTACCCAGGGGCTATGCCATGGGTTGTACAATTCCTCATGGCGCAGGCCATTGCTGTAATCGTAGACCAGGCAACGAGTTATCTCACGCCCACTTCCTGTGACTCGTGTACCAACCAACCGCCTTAGGGGCCACATGGATACCAAAGGGTGAAGGTGAGTCCTTCCCAAGAACAAAGGTTCTGTGGTTGCACGTAATCACTACGTTGAGGTCCGATGAACCGGTCCTTATATGGCAGAGGCGGCCCTCGTCCACGACAGGTGGATTAGTTCGAAGCCTAATACCATCACACATACACATAACACTAGGAGCCCGCCCTACGGCCAAAAACAGTTTCCCTTCCAATCACTTAGCACCAGTTGCACTAATACCCATCCCACTTTGTTTCACGCACACCGCCAAACACATTTTGACGCATTTGATAAGATGATTGGTGTATGGTGTGGTGATGTGCCGCATCACATAAGGTTTCCTAAGCAAATCTAATGTTAAGGTATCTTTCCATTCGTTAAGGATTTTAACGAAGGAAGTCCTATGGTTATCAAGGGGGCGTCATCAACGGGTAACAAGATAGTATTCATATTTAATGAAAGCAAGTAACTGACATCAATATAAATACGTAATAATCAAGTAGGGTATTTACTGCACAAGGTTTTTAACATATATTAAAATAGATATGCAAGCATTTAGGTCATATGGGTGCGCAAGCAAAAATATAGGTTGAATATGATCAAGAGGTTAGAGCTTGCCTGCAAATCCTTAATCTTTAGAACTTGTCTTCTTGATAATCTTCAGGTCTTTGAGTCTTGAATTGCCTGCTTGATGCCGAGGTCTTCGGGCTTTTCCTTGAATGTCCCTTCTTCTGTCTTCTCTTGGGTCCAGCTCTTCCTCGAACTCTATGTTGTCTACACAATAGAATATGCCTAATAAAACTACCGTAAACGAAAAGCTCGAGAAGAACCAATAAGACCCGATCAACTTCGAATAAGAGCCAAAAGAACACCACGAGAAAACTATGGGTAAATTATGCATGACATGGTGTCGATCCTAATGCAATGCTCATTAATCGATGTGTATCGTAGTGTTATTTACTACAGGTCAATTACTATAATATTTATTTAGCTACTTTCTTATATTGCTTACAAGGTTACATAGACAGTTAAGTATAACTATACATGGTAAATATTATACTAGAGTTTTTATTCTAGTACAAGTTAGTATTTTGGTTTGTTTAATATACTACTAGAGGTTTAAGGTGGCATCACATGCGTAGTTACTACCTAGCAATATTTATGAAGAATTAATGACTAATTGATTACTAATCTATCTTAAACAATGTTTGTGTGACTATTTTATTAAACTACGTAAGTATATGTGATATGAGTATCTACAGGCACTAATGGGATTATACGCTAATATAACGCTTATTTAATGAGCATGCTATGCGTGTGATATGTTATTTTAGGCATTATTTCGTCTTGTCTATATTTACTAAAGAACAATGAGTAATCACTTAGCTCATTAAGCTATGCTATATGAGGTTTTAGTAGGTCATGTGCATGTACGCATTATCTAGCTCCTAAGGTATTATCACACTGTTATGAATAAATGTATTCGTATATATATATCTATGTACTTAAAATGTAACTAAGCATGCGACATGTCATTTCCTACATCATTCTATAGGTAATACTATTTACTATCATGTATTAATGATTATTTACTAGTTACTAATTAGTATCCTAAATTAGTGATTATTTGCTAACTTTATCTTAATTATCTTGTATTTAATTTATGTCAAATAAATGAATACATAAGGCCGTAGCTTAATCGCTGGATTCCCTAATATTTGGTTACATTCTAGTAATTAGCGTTTAATTGCTTAATTATAACTTTATAAGTGTAATGCTAACATTATATGGGACATACAATAATGTAGACTAATGTAGGGTTGGATGCATACTAATCATATGATTAATCTATGTTTAATATAACTATATGCTGGGCACTAGTTAAAATGTATAACATTAAATAACAGTCTCAAATAAAAGAGCAGATAGCTTAAAGATCGAAAAATAAATAAGCAGACTCCAATAAACTCAAATACCGAAAAGAAGAATAAAATGGACAGATACTGATGATAGGGTTGGATTTTTGGTGGAGTGGTTGCGAGATTCCGGATAATGGAATGATTAGCTATGGATTTATTGGTGTTGGGGAGTGTTTTATCGGAAGCCATAGGTTTATAAATTGAACTAGGGAAAGTGTGAGGGCTTCTAGGGTTTGAAACTATGTTCACAGTGTAGCTCACGTCGAGACGGTCGCGTGAGCGCAAGAATCACTGAAATCGGACGGATAAAAAGTTATGGCATTTACAGTGTGAAGGGGGCTTTAGAGACCTATCCGTAATTATTAAAAGGTTGCTAGGGGTTGCTCTAAAATTTTACAGAAGTGGTCAACGACCTAAAGGTAATTATACAAAAGTACAAGGTGCTAAGTGTAAATATTTTAGGACTAAGATGTAATTAAAGAAAAGGTCAGGGGTCTTTCTGTAAAATTATCAGGGCTAGAATATAATTTTCAGAATGGCAGGGGCTTAAGTGCAAAAATGACATTTTTCCTAGAATTTCATAGAATTATTTTTGTATTGGAGAAAGGCTTCTGAAAATATTTTTGGGTGCACTAACCGGGTGCACCTAGCATTTTGCACTATTAGTCTGACAGGTAGGGTCGACAGGTTTCTTTTATTTTTCTTTTAGAAAACTTGGCCGATTTAATCTAAGCCGTTAGATCTGGCGGGGGTGGTTGATATCATTCGAGTGACGTGGTGGCTTGAGGGCCTTCGGATCTAGATGGGTGGTTTAGGTTCAAAAGATGGCGTGGCCCGAATCCAACCGTCGGTCTTGATTTGTGTGGCTAGTTCTTAAGATGTGACGTGGCAACTCGAGGGACGTTGGATACCTAATGGGCGGCTCGAATTTAAAATAAACTTCATTTACGTTCGATCTAATCTGACCATCGATTTTGGAACGGACAATGTAGATCAAATTGGTCGGTTGGGGGAGGGCTCTTCTAATCTCAGCCGTCCGCGCCCGAATGGACGGCTACCAGAGGCCGAAGGGAGGCGCGGCTGCCAGCCACGACAGAGGCGGCGGCGCCATGGCCGGAAGTGGCCGGAGAGCGGCCGGGGCTCGTCGCTGCGGCTTAACCTCGACGAGAACATGCCCGAAAGAGAGAGGAGCTCACCGCGGTCCTCTAGAGGAGGTTGTCGTCGACGGTTTTCTGCTGGAGAGGGTTGGCGACGGAGGAGGGCGGCGCGCGGAGGCAAGCTCACGGCGCTGGACGCCGTCGACGACCGGGGTCCCTCGGAGCGACCTGGGATCAAGGAAGTGAGTCCTCGGGAAGGTCTACACGCAGAGAGAAGGGAGAGAAGCTCACCGGAGACGGTGAATGGCGGCGGCGGCCGTGGCGGCGAAGAAGTTGGGAAAAAGGAATTTCTCCGTTGCCAGTCGGGTTTGAGGGTGGAGATTGGGTCGAGGGGGTTCGGGGGAAACTGGGCTTCTTTTTATAGCCCGAGAGGCAGTGCTGTCGACATAGGTCCGGGCGGGCGCGGGGCAAGGTCCGGCGAACCCTTGCCGATGCCACGCGAAGGCGGGGCTTTA